>JABEEQ010002450.1:0-11907 GCA_014824365.1 Fusarium sp. NRRL 66894 | reverse complement strand
GTCTACTTTCTTATACCAAGAGGTGAACAGTCAGATAGGTTTATCCACAAGTTAGAGTCCAATACGGAGCTCAATGTTTGTGTTTGGAATACAAAGGATCAATTTACAGCTGGTTCTTGGGACGAATTATCAAACAAGAACGTGAAAGGAAAGAATTTTGAATGGCGTATAGAGAGAAGTTGGGACGGCGAAGATCCAAGCTGGGATCGCCCTCTAGTGGAGCCCTTCGGATATGACTCTCAAGACGATGAGAGGGTAAAAGAGTTTTTGGAAAACGACAATCCTTATTTCTGTGTAGTAGGCATGAACATCGACTCGAACGACTATATGGAAAGTGACCCTTGTATGTTTCTGAAGAAGATCAAAGAGTTCGACCTGGTAGGGCATATAGAGCAGGCTAAGAAGCGGCGTAAAGACAGATGGTATTTATAAAGTCCTATTTAGGAGAAGTTGAGGCCAGCTAATAAGTAAAATAGGTCGCGACTACACCATTTTACTAATTTTTTATGTTGTAGTGCCTTATCTTAAGGCATAATTCCAGATTCCTACCAGACAGTAATTAGGGCAGTGGGCAAGGAGGATACTATCTTATAGAAGTAGTGTAATAGTAGCTTATAATGAAGGAATAATAAAAAGAAACATTCAATTATGTAGCATCTTTCTTTAGGTAAATGCTCGGCGCTATTCCTATTCGAGATGTAATCGATCAAGTTAAAAGTGCAATAGCCAAGGCTCTGCCTAATCTTTTACCAGATTCTAGGCTAACTCTGTATTTAAATAGTATTTAAATTTTTATGAGGTCACTTTACTTTGCCTTTCGAGTCGCATAGCCAGGAACCGCGTTGCGGATCCCAAAATCGCTTCTTTGGATGAAGGTACATGACCCCCCCTCTGCCCGGGCAAGTAGGTACATAGTTGAAAGCGTTCATCTGAATAGTAAAATCTGCCACGGCAAACTGCAATTATAATGCCAAAATGTCCTTGTTGGCACAGCTTATTCTCGCTACCGAATCCAACATTAGAACTGCCCCCATTACTAATTCCGAATCCGAAATAGCCACTTTGAGTGTTTTTGGAAAGCAATGCGGCCAATATTGGAACCGACCGTTGAAACCTTTGGTGGTACAAAGAGAGCACCCTATGCTAATAAGTGAGACCTCTCCATCGTTTATCCGGTTGGCAGCCTGCACTTCCAGAGTCACGCTTATCATGCATCTCGCTTTGCTCCTCAGCCTGGTTGCCGCCGCCGTTGCCAATGCAGCCAAATCGCGAAACATTCTCTACTTTGACCAGTAAGTGCATCATGTCCTGGTACAAAGCGGCCTTGTAAATTAATGGCTCTACAGATGGCATACTACTGACTTTCCACCTCCAGATCTGACTCGAGCTGTCACCCACGTCATGATGTCGTTTGCTGACTCGTCCCTTTTTGCGGCTCAGCCTGCAGGGAAGTACGAGCCATTCCAATCGCACGAACAGGTTCGTGGACTTTTTGACCACAAATTGAATGTCTGTTTATCTATCGGTGGCTGGGGCGATAATTCAGGGTTTGACGAGAGTGTCAAGACCAGTTCGAGCCGCGAGAGGTTCGCCAAAAATATTGCTTCTACTGTCGACAGGCTCGGTTTCGACTGTGTAGGTGTGTATTCCGATCGATGAGTCCCGCAGCTGGCTGACTAACCTATTCAGACATTGACTGGGAATATCCTGGTGGCAATGGCCAGGACTATAAGCAAGTCCCGAACTGCAAAAAAAGGAACGAGATCAAGGCTTTCCCTCTGCTCTTAAAGGAAATAAAGAAGTACATCGGAAGAAAGGAGCTTTCTATTGCTGTTCCAGGTCTAGAGCGTGATATGATCGCATATACGTCTGGAGAAACACCTCGCATTAACGAGTCTGTTGATTTCATCAATGTACACACTCCCTTCAAATTGAACCTACGTGAGAGTTGAACGAGTCTGCTAATCATAAAAGGTTATGACCTACGATCTCATGAATCGCCGGGACAATCACACCACTCACCACGCGTCGATTGAAGGTGCTGCATCTGCTATCAAGAAATACATATCACTGGGCTTTCCCGCCTCCAAGCTTGCCATTGGCATACCTTTCTACGCTAAGTGGTTCACTACGAAGAATGGCTACACCTGTAATCAGCCTATAGGCTGCCCTACTGAGCTCCTCGAAGATGAGCTCGATGGCAGTGACACTGGAAAGTCTGGCTCTATGACATTTGAAGCAACCAACTTCGCTGCGCCGCCTGCCAAGCTGACGATCACTCCCGATAATACTTGCGGTGTAAGAGCAGGCTTCAAGTGTGCTGAGGGATCTTGCTGCGGAGCATCCGGGTGGTGGTGAGTGTCTATCGCTGTTATGATTAAAATTGTGACTGACACGCAGCAGTGGCTCAACTCCAGCGCATTGTGGCACTGGTTGCCATTTCACTTATGGCAAATGTGATGGTATTGATATTTTGAGCTCATTCCACAAGGCTCTCAAAAACGGGTACACTGATGAGGAGAAGGGCGCGCAGTGGTATTGGGATGCCAAAACACGCTTATTTTGGTCGTGGGAAACCCCAGAACTTATCCAAAAAAAGATTTTGTCTCTATCTAATACGCATGATATCAAAAGTGTCATGGCCTGGGCTCTTGCACTGGACAGCAATGATTGGAGCCATCTCAAGGCCATGCAGAAAGGCTTTGTAGCTGCCAATACTTAAATCATTGGATACTTGACCAGTGGCTGACAGCGGTTCATGTGCTCGGCGGGTGTTTCCAGTGCAATACATAAAGTTTCGCCGGCAAGTTCTCGACAAAGACCTTCTGTTTAGTCACAGTTAGACCCGTAGACATACTGCTAGACCGAATGAGCACAGGATAGTTATATTTCTGTGTATACTCCCTACTGTGCGGAAGATGGCGTGTTGTTGCCTTAAGACCTTTCCATATCCGGTGAAGAGTCAGGCTGAGCATGCATCTCAATATTGCGTAGGTTAAAGATGTGTTAAACTGGCATTACAAAATAAATAAGCACTAGTAGATAAACTGAGAGAGTTCACATTAGCCTCTATGTTACAACCTTCCACTAGCATGGAACTATAACCCTGTAAGGCGCTCCCGGGTAGTGCGAGGCGGAACTCCATCTATTCCCGAGTTTCACACGCTAATCCTCCAGCTTTTCTTATCCATATGGGCCAAAAGAAAGACAGGCCTTAATATAACGTATTATCTTCTCACTCTTTGGTGATAGTTTGGGCCTAAATTCTCATTTCTAATTATATAGTAGATAAGGTGCCTGGGAGGATCGTAACCCCATGGTCTCGGTAGCCTATATAAACAGGGCCGTCTAAACATATCTGACCTCCTTCCGTCTACGATATTAGGATAGCACGGGTTCTACCTATTTTGCATTAACTACATAATACCGTACCACAGTGAGTTGCACCGATTCGCCAATCTATTTATGAATAAGACAGGAGACAAATATGCCGGACTAGAGACAAGTAGCCATAGTGCGTTGAACTTGGTTGGGAACAAGCCGTTCTCTGTGAATCAGAAGACCGCGAAGCCGGCCATAGCAAGGTGAGCATTAACTCGCATCACATTCGGAGAAGTATTGTAAAGTGGTACGAAAACTGACGTTATCAAGCAAGCTGGAGGACGCCGTTACAATATCTACAGGGGATGGCGCGGATTATCGACCGTCATTGTCGAGCTATTCGGAAGGGCTTCCCTCTAGTACTGATATATATAAACCCGCACGTAATTGGAGAAAGAGACTTATAGACTTGCTGCTAAGAATCCGTGTTTCATGCGGCACATTTGCCTTCAACCTACCCGATGTAGAGTTAGCGCTCTACAGGACAGTAGTATCCCCAAATGGGGATAAGAGCAGCAAGCGAGTTTTTGTCGTGTTTTCGACTATGCCAGAAAGGGCAAAGAGAGAGCTATGGTCGTGAACATGGCAGACATTCTTGTACAACTATGGAGAGTGTAAGCAGAGCGAAGGCTGATGGAGGGAACATTGGTGTGCGGACGTTGGCGAGGGACGATCAAACGGAGGTGGTTGTGGTCCAAAACTGTCAATTGTGGGTTAAGTAAAAAGTATTGCAGAGATATTGCCTCAAAGATAGGAGGGGGGGGTTCAGTTTGATTGGATCAGGATGGGCAGTCTTTCTAGTCGAAATATCAGCAGTACTCTAGATGCCATGATCACAAGAGCACACAGGCTTGTAGTGTTCTGCTACTTGAAGCAGCCGCAGCTGGACACTTTGATGCAATTGGAATAAGCAGAGTAAAGTGGACGGAATTGGACTTATCGATCTAGCCAATCTCTATATGATTTATATTTGTTTTGGGCCAGCAACGCCTGACGGCTGCAATCGACGAGTGTTGACCGCTTATGCGTTGGATAGATTCACCCCGACGGTGAATCCGGAAAATATCGTTCACTTGACTTCTTATACTCATTACTACGGGACTGGTTAAGATAACTATCCGCGTGGAAAGCTTATTCCCATTCGTAGTGGAAACAGTGGCTTCTTCATCACGGATAATCATATCCTAACCTGTTTCCTCTTTGTAAAACAGTATAGTTAGACGTTCTAACTCTTCAACAACAAGATTCTCACTATCATTAACAGGCTGGACCCAAGGCACGCGACAATCACAAACATCTACCGGTGAAGGAGATGGCACGGTACCAGAACCTCTGATAGAAATTAGGTGAAGGTGATAAGAAAAGAATCGCTTGAGCAGTTACTTTAGTCAGCATCTACATAAGCTTTCGTCTACTATCAACCATGAAATATAAATGACTTGTCTCTTCACATTATGCATCAATGTGAAGCAAGGGGCAAGCTTCCTGTGAGGGAACGATCATGTGACTTTCATATTTTATGAATAGTCTCACTTTATGAACTTGTGTAAATAAGCTTAAGTCAGAGCTTTCCTTAGGAATCTCTTTCTCTCCTTGTAAACAATCATTTTACCCAAGTCGCACCCGACCTCGTTCGTGCCCTTGTACCGTCACACTTCCGCGCTTGATCAGCGTCTGCGCCAGACAGCTTATCAGTCAATCACTACAAGCAGTAAGCCGTGTCCCGATATCTGCTTGCTTATTATCTGATGCGAAGTCTTCAGGGTTCTGACCGAGCGGAGCGCTAATGCATATCACATCCCTTACGTCGAAAAAGGCGATAGATAGAGTGAGAACATGGCTTTAGACCTGTATTCCAACTTTGTTGTAAGATTCTGCGCCCTGTCGTGGAGCAGTTAACATTCTTCCTGGTGCTGAGCAACTCGAGATTCCAAGGGCTTTCCACTCATAATATTCACAGTCCCTCAAAATATAGAACAATGCCGCTTCTGTCGAAAGAAACGTAATCTCGACCTAAAAAAAACCGTTCAATGCCACAAAGTAGAGTCTGAGAAGAGGTGCGATGAAGTTACTGTAACTGAGTCATCATGAGGAGGCATCGAGTTGGTAGAAATTGTGGTCGCAGGTTAGATTCCCTTTCCAATGCGACGGTATTCTTACCGAGCATGTCAACTTCTTCCTTCAGTTTGTAGATCTTCCTTCTCAAGCTGTCGCATCAGTTCCTCGCGTAGGTAGCCAGACTATTAAACATCTCGAATCTGTCATCGGAGGGTGACGTCGATTGATGGTCAAGAGATTGGGGCGCGGGTGCAGGGGAGGAGAGCAAGAAGAGTCTGGATATGGATTGTCTTGCACTTCTAGTTCGGCTTCATTAAAACAGTTTCTATTGCCTTGGGCAAAGGCAGGATTGACAGTAGAAAAGGGTATAAAGTCTGGAGGGCCAGCAACGGACGGTGGGTACTTTTCGCATCTGTACGTAGCTGAACTTCAGATCTACCTCGGTAGGTCCACGACTAACCTCTTCGTCTTGGTGTTTAATTACACGGTTGCACGAATTTTGCCTTTCCGCATGAGTGTACAGTTCCTTCCAACGATTTTCCGAGTTCGTCGAGCCAGCGCGATCCTGTGATGTGCCTATTCTTAAATACCATCAGCAGATGGATGAAAGCAAGGAGATAAACGCCGATTTCAGGCTCTAGATTGAAAATGAATGAGACTTCGCCTGCAGCAATATTTTATTCTTCGTTGTTCTCCATAGAAGCTGCGACTTCGTCATTTTTTAGCCTCTATTTACCGTCAAGGCTTGTCAAGAGGATACTGGCCATGTCGTTGAGGCTTAAATGGAGTTATCATTAGCTACCTGGACTAACACTATAATGTCCACCGGCTTTGGATAAGGCATAAAGAGGACTGAACATATGACTCATTGGCGTATCGAGTGTGCGAGAGTCACTTTATCACATAATTAGAGTCTTATGGTTGGCCTTTCTTTCTACAGTATTGAGCACTTGCACCTTCCTCTCCTACAATAACTGTTGTTTATAAACCAGAACCCCACATATTAATTATAAGTATATAAGCATACTGTGTACACTCTACCTGGCACTGAAAGCGCTTACGTGGCTGTACTTACAAAGCAGCAGTACTCATGACTCGCACTGTCAAGCTGTCTCCACTGCCCCAGATTCGCGCCCTGGACCTCCAGGCAGCAGCGGTACTTCTGACTACTTTATTTGCCCAGCCAAAACTTGCTTACGCACCCACAAGCCGACCTATTTCTGACAAAAGTATCTGCTTATGAGGTAGAGCCATGTACACTAGTGGCTCCACCCTACACTTTACAAAGAGCATGTTGTTTTGGAGCGGAAGGTGCAAGTGCTCAATACTGTATAACTTTCTCTAAAACCATTCGAATAAGATGTGAAAGATACCATAACAATAGGGCAAGTTATAGGTTAGAATGTGGCCAGCTACTGCCTCGCAAACAAGGAGGCTGAGACATAGAAACGTAGAAACATGGGAGCAATAGTAAGGTCTATTTGAAGGTACGTCTACCTTTCCCTGTTGCTATTTCTTAAAATAGAGATATCTAATATTGAATTTGTTTGAGATGTTGAACTCCTTAGATCATCATACTTCAAGCCAAAAATAGCTTGCTCATGCTTTAAGTGCTCTGGTCATCTTTTGCTTCCACAGCCTGAAACATAGAGTAGGTAGGCTTCCGACAATTTCATCTCCTGAAACAAAGAGCAGCAAAATTCCTTAGCGGCATACCCTAAGTTCAGACAAACCATAATATTGCTCAAGCTACATAAGGGCAGAGCAGAGCTTGAGATCATTTGCTTGTGTTATCACAAAAGACTCGGCAAGCAAAATCAAAACAACAATCAGCCATGACTGAATCAGAAGCCATTGAGCACCGCGATGCACAGAAAAAGCTTACTCAACGGGCCAGGAATACAGAGGTGCAAGCCCGCCGTCGATCAACATCGAAGGCCAATGAGGAAATCATTCCTGTCTTGAGGTGGGGTTTGCGCAAAATCGCGCGTGCCACCTGTGAAGGAGATTTTATCCGTTCGCACCGTTTATGTGTCTGGTGATGTTGCGCACGTCAGTGTGGTGTTGAATAATGGCTCTGTACTTTCGATTCAAAAGGTTGTTCCATGTTACCTTGTAACCAAAAGGGGTGGCGGAATTAGGACCTTACTGTCTGAACAAGCATAGAATAATTTTAGTCAACAGAAATGGTATTTAAACTAGAGTACGGACTGCATACCCCTCCCATGTCCTGAGTATTAAACTTCTAGACCTAGCTTAGCCCGCTCTCGCGAATGTTGTCGTATCTGGAGGTGGGATAGTCCAGCCAGTTCTTGGATTTATCGAGGGACCCAAGCGCGCTATGGCTTGTACCGATGAGGGAACAACTCCCCGATCGGTCACCGGAGGCTTCCCAGAACATACTGCCTCCAAGTCGGAGGTTCTTTATGTATGCAACCTTTTTCTCAACTATCGCAGGGATATCGAAAGATATTAGCTGATTCGTATTGTTATCATAGCTATAGCACCCCACAGCCTTTTCATCGCAGAACATCCTAACACTAGGACTCCTTGGCAGATCTTTATAATCCCATGCGCCTTTCTCATGGCTCCCTTCCTCGCTGCTGGTGAATGATTGGCCAAGGCCGAGGGTGCTCTCAAAAGATCTACCATATAATGGCATACCCAGCACTAGCTTTCGAGATGGGACGCCAGCAGCTAAGTATGCTTTAATGGCTGTGTCCGAACTGAACGGCGTTGAACCCGGAACTGCATCGTTAGGGTAGAGATTAGCAGTATGCCCAGTAGTAGCACTAAAACTTCCAGCATAGTCATAAGCCATTAGGTTTATGTGGTCAACTACGTTACCAATGTCGGAGAGGGGTAAAATTTCATAATGGCCTGGACCAGCTGGTGCCGCAATCGAGAGTTCGAAATGATGATTGCGAGCATGTCTACTGGCGTAGAGGTCTAATTCCTTTCGAACTGCTTGAAGAAGCAACAGGAAGTTGTTTGCCTCAACTTCCCCAGCAGGGTATTCCCAATCAACGTCAATTCCATCAAATCCCCAATCTTTCATGAGTTCCACCGCTGAACTGGCAAATCTCTTCCGCGTGTCAGTCGTACTGGCCGCAGCGGGAAAGGTTGGGCTCAAGGTCCAGCCCCCGATAGAGAGCATCACTTTCAAATACGGGTTTTGCTTCTTAAGATCAAATATCTCCTTCACACAGCCATGTGCATTACTATTTGACATTGATCCTGCTACAATGATGTCATCAGCTATAGGGCTTCAACCGACGTTACGATCAGAAGGACCTACCATCGCCGCTGGAGCTGTTTTGAACATCCGCTACAGGATCTATTGAGTGGCTTTGGAAAGTTAGATTACACAAACTGCTCAGTTTTCCAGGGGTCAAAGGGAGTTGCATACACAGTCCCATCAGCGCGAGCGCCAACAAATGCATAGAGAAGATGGGTAATTTTTGAACCCGGGAGGTCTTGTGGATGGTAATTACTCTGAGATACACCCCTGGAGACCTTATTAGCATCTGTATAGAATAAGAAGGTCTTACTAAGCAGTGGAGCCACTTACCAATTTGTGAAATAGACGGCATTAACATAACCGTTTGCTTCAGGACTACGAGGATGTAACAGTTGATCACCGTGTACTATGAAGAGTTGTTCCAAGCCAGAGAGTAGTAAGAAGCTGAGCCAAACTACAGAAATAGTCCACATAGTCTCTTGATTTTGCAGATTACGATAGCCTTTAACTCCATAAGACTATAGCATGAACTCCTCCAAGTACTTAAAAGAAAGTTCCCCTGAAGCACCTCTTATTTTTAGCTTTAGTCCTTGAACCGGCAAAGGCACTACCTAAGAGGCTAAGATAGCCTAACTCTGTAGCACTAAAAAGGTAAGATTCTATATTAAACAATTATCGTAGAGTCACTTGCAGTACTGAAACGAGCTAGAACCGCTGAAGCTGATCTAGCCGAGTTTATATAAGGTTTTGTTTGAGGCCTAGTACTCAGATATAGCTCAGTGCGTGAACGATTGGGTATTTATTGCTGCGGTGTAAAAAGTTTCTTTTCTTTTTTATAGTTTCTTGAAGCATATGCCTTTGAGGAACGAAAAGGTTCTTTCTTCCGCGCCCTCCTTCGTAAACTCGGGCCGCTAAACGATCCGTGCTAGACGCCTGCACCACTAGCACCTGTGCCACCAAACTTCGCCTGGATCCTCGCGCCAATCGACCGCGCCAAATCCCCATCGCCACAGACTCTGCGCCACCACCCCAATCGAACGCTACTGCGCCACTCTCCCTGTTGAGCCAAGGAGGGTAAACGCCGCCTCTTGTTGAAGTGGCATACATGATGGTGTTACACAGGTAGCCACTTCAAGGGAGGACGTCTCACAATGATGCCAGAATTGTCTGAACAGCGTTACAGATCTGTTGCAGGATCAGCAGATCTAGCATCTTGGCCTCGCCTTGTCAGAACCAGAGAACAAAAAGGAACACACAACACACATCTACAGGTCAGTCACAAACATCTACAGGTCAGTCACAGACATGATCATCATCATCATCATCATCAATCAATAATTCCCGGTTCTCCATATTCCATATATACTTCTCCGTCTTCTGATCATCTATCTCCATGATATGAACATGCGTATCTGACAATTAGCTCTATAAGGGGTTATTAATAAGACCAGTTAATTAATAAGAATTATCTAAAGAATAAGAGAAATTAAATAGCTATGTGTTTGGGCATAGCTATTTAAGCTTATATTATTAGGATGGCAGTCCTTAATGCGACAAGCCGGATGTGAAACCGGATGCACGACCCCGAGGTATGGGCCGCGTTTCGCGCCTAGTCGCACAATGGTGGTGATATGCGACACTCTGCTCCGCTGACCCAAGCGACAACTATGCATTGCCTTTCCCTCGTGGCTCTTTTGCGCTCTCATGGTCAATTCCTCCGATAATGGACGCGCTTATTCCATTCGTTCGACCCCTACATCGGTCAAGCATGGCGCCATTCTGTTTGACCTTCTCTTTTCCCCTCTGCGTACACCAATTCCTACCGTTCCCACTTACGCCATGCCCCGAGCAGAACCAGTGAAAGTTCCACTTGAGGAGATCCGCAGAACACTGGCAGATCTAGACCGCCAACGCGCTCGAGACCAGGCCCGACGGGGCTCTGAAGCCACGCGTCCACGAAACGAGCCGGGCGGAGTCGTTCTTGACAAGACGACCCTACAGGCTCTTCGAGAAACCCCACAGGAGCCGGTCAGAGTCCCGTTTGACGAGATCCAGCGCACGTTGAGGGACCTGGACCGTCAGAATGCCGAAGAAAGAGCCCGGCGGAGAGGGGGTCGCCCGCAAAATTCCTCAGACCCACAGCTCCGGGGCGGGAAGGTCATGTTACCCCCCGAGGAGGTCGCTCGTGCGTTGAGCGATCTAGACCATCGGCATGCCGAAGAAAGAACCCGCCAGAGAGAGGTATCTCGTACGCAGGAAGTCATGGAGTCGCAAATCAGAGGCGGGAAGATCATATTACCTCCCGAGGAGGTTGCCCGTACTATAAACGAGCTGGACCGCCAGCACGCCGAAGAAACAGCTCGTCGAAGACGAGTACCTCGTCCACAGGAGGGTAGGGACTCATCTCTTCGAAGTGCCAAGGTTTTATTACCCCTCGAAGAGGTCGCTCATACAATAGACAACCTGGACCGCCAGAATGCCGAGAGAAAATCCCGTTGGACAGAAGGCCGTCATCCGCAGGGAGCCATGGAGCGACAATCCAATGGTGAGAAGGTCATATTACCTGCAGAGGTTGTCAGCCGTGCGCTGAGCAACCTCAACCACCCGCATGCCGAAGGCAGACCTCGACGAAGGCAAGGAGTTCATCCACCGGAGTCCATGGAGCAACAGCCGCAACGTGGAAAGCTCAGTGTACCTCTTGAGGAGATCGTCCGTACATCTAACGATCTAGACCAACAACGCGCCGAACACCAGACCAGCCGGCCCCACCAGGCCCACCAGGTTCGCCGGAGTCGCCAGACCCGCCGGGGCCTTCAACCCCCTGAAGGGACGGACGCTACCGAACTTGTACAGCGACCGGCCACCCCCGAACCGACCTTCCGTCTTCCGCAGACACCGCCTTCCCGCAAGCGCCGTCGAACACAACAAGAAGGCCTTCTGACTCCACCGCCCTCGGGGCCAAGCCGCTCCCGGAAAAGGCCTAGGCGGCTGCACGAGACCGTCCAACTCCAGCAGCAATCCCTCGATGCATTTCTACAATACCGAGAGTCGTGCTTTCACGCTAAGAGGGACGCATCCTTATCGAGATCCTGGTGCAAAGAAGTCCCCCTCCCCCTTCAAGTTGAGACTTCGAAGTCGTTCTATGAGGCCTTCACCGACGAGAGGACGTTACCCATTCCTCCCTGCCCTTTTTTCTCCGGCAAATGCCCGCCAGCCAACATTACTAC
>JABEEQ010002425.1:0-52157 GCA_014824365.1 Fusarium sp. NRRL 66894 | reverse complement strand
GGAAAAGGTTGGACAGGAGGGGGGTTCTTGGGGGGGGATAAGCCTTAAGGCAGAAGAAAGGAAGGCCAAAAGATAAGTTAAGTTTAGTCTTAGTGGAGGTTGGTTGGACGGACTTGCTTGGACCTGGACTTGGACTTGGAGAGATAGGGGGTTAACGTGACGCGCAAGCGGGGCCCTCGTTACCATAAACTCTCATTCTCGTCAGAACAGTGTAAGAAAGGAAATGATTGCAGCTGAATTTACGCCTCAATCCATCCTTGTGCTTACTCTCTCGAGCGGTTATCTCTACTCTTCCCGCCCCTTTTAAAAACGCATGTGGCTTCAGTAGTCGACCCCAATTGAACCCAAAAGCGACAAAAGCCCCAGCGATTAAAAACGCTGGGCTTTTTCGCCTTTTCCACGCTGAGAGATCTCTTGGCTACCATCCAATTGATGAGATGCTCAGGGGCGTTTCTACGGGGGATCCATCCAGACTCGTCAGGGGCTCGGCAGGCGTAGGAGGCGCCCGCGACCTACCACAGAAAAAAGCTTGGTATTAGCCTGCATCAAACTTTTGCATCAAACTCAAGGGTTTCCCTGCTACGGAGAAGACCCCAGTGCAAGCAAGACAAGACATTTACCAGGCGAACATGTTCAACACAGACGCTTACTCGGAATGCAATGCGAAGTATTCCTCGCAATTGCCTCATTTTTTGCATCGCCTCAATTGTTCTTTAATTCATCTCTCCACAGTGACACACATCGCGTCGGAGGCTTGAAACAGAACCCCAAATAGAACGTGGCTTCAGAATCGGCAAGCCACATTGGATCTTCAAGATTAGAGACCTCGCTAGGCCAGTAAGAACTCGTGTTTGACGCCATGTGAATCGATACTTCAATTCAGTTCAATTATCAACGAAACTCAATAGAGCTTCAAGCCTCAAGATATCCAAAGCCGTATATAAGTTCAAGCAGAGCCATTCTACGGTGTGCGCAACCACGATTGACTTCGGCATCTAAGAAATTGTTTGTCAGAATAAGGTTGCATTGGTTGGTAGCCCGGGCTGCGGTTCTTTCTCGAAGCATCGAAGTCAAGGCTCAAGAATCGATGATCAATACTCAAATCCCTCAACAAGCGTCGGAAAGAAAAAAAGACACTGCGCAAGACTACCCAAAGCCATACCGAACCAAATAACGGCTGGAAAAGCGCCAATTCCCTCATCTTATCCAATTGCTTACTACGGAAGTAATCTGAAATCCTGCAGATCTAGGGCGTTTCGTAAAAGATGACAATCCCAATCCTTCCATGTCACTTCAAAATCCACATCCCCGCGATATTCAGGAGACATACCCAGCATGGTTATATTCTGCAAGGATGACTTGATGCGATCCAGAGAAAAAAACAAGGCTTCCCTTGAGCTCGAGTAATTGCGGTATGACTGCCTATGTTTGAGCCTCGACGATCACCCTTCGTCTCATACTGCCCTTGTCTTGTCTTTGTCTTTGTCTTGTCTCGGCACCAAAAGTGACACAGAGCCTGGCTCTTCAAAGCTGAGTCGCGCACTGAATATCTTCTTACTAAGAAACTTACTGTCCCCCACTAATTCGTTTCCGTGCCTCTTTTCATTAAACAGCGGTCCGCCCCCTTTTCCCTGCAGTTGGTTCATGGGTTATCCAGTCCAATCCAATAGCCTTGTCGTCTGATCGCGCGTTGCGCTTAGATATTAGCGTTAGAAATTCCTATCGAAGACGATCAGAGTTGAAATCTCGGTGTGATTGTTGCGATTGTTCAAAGATGCTAGCAGGGTCTCAATTTGGCAGCCGTTATTGTGAAACTTGTCGACTGAGCACCTAATCTGCAATGGCCTCTTGGCATCTGTGACTTGGCACGGGGGGACGTGCAAATGCCCGATCGCGCTATGTTTGAAGCGGTGTACAGCGATATATGCATATGCATTTATGCCCTCTTGATAATGACACTCTGTTGTTTTGCATTTCCACGGATAAGGATTTTTAAACTCGGGGTAGCATTCTGTCCTGGCAACTTCGCGTGGCTTGCATATAGCCTGTCTAGCCTGTCCAGTAACGTTCACGCCTGACCCTCCTATCAGTTGGTTCGTATCTTTATTTATCTCGAATCGCCACTGTTTCCAGCATCTAGAAATATCTTGGCCTTTCTATTGGAGGATGAGAAGATCTGGTGTGACCACCAACGGCGGGAGCGAAAGAAACAGACTTTTTCGATCAGACGTTTCCATGGGAATATCTTGACAGATTTGGTTCAACCACTGGATACTTGCATCATTGTTTGTTTTGTTCGCTGGGGAACCGGCAGAGGCGTTCTGAATCATTCCAAAGGGATGGCAGACGCTGAACCGATTGTACGGATATGTAGCCCGTACGCGTGGTATTGAGTCTCAAATTCGTCATTATTCATCATGACAAGACATTCCAAGACGAAACGAGACATGACTGCTTGACAGGATAATTTTAACCGCCGAGACAAACCGACCCTTCAATTCCTCGTATTAACTTTCGACCGAGTCTTGGAATCACATCATGACTTGCTATACGACACTTTGCCCACTAGTCCCACTACTGCTCCCGTTAAGTCATATGCTATCGTAAACTATTGAGACTATCCCGCCGTCACTGCCGCCTGCCGAAATATGACCGTATCCATCATTACGAAGTTGGTTGCTATTCTGAGTCTCTTCTTATGGAATGATGTAGACTTCATTGCCATGTCCCGGGGATAAGGCGGCATATTGATCCGTATAGGCGGATATTGTGTCAAGCTTCAGAACCACATGGTGCGAAGGGTTGCCTTCGTATAGACCCATTCTAGATATTCTGCACATCACTTACCGTGTTCTCGGCCCTGTGACAGCGGGTCGTCTCCCTGCTGAGGCTCAGCAGCTGAGAATTCAGCTACCGGTCTTCGTTTGACTCGACGCAATTGACTACCGTATACGATCAGCCACACTCCCTTGACAAACGTTGAAGTCGTTGCCGTTAGACGGGGACCCCCTGGTCCGTCACGATACTCGAGGTCCAGAAGGTCGGACCCTTGCAGAGCTAGACGTTCCGGTTGCCGTAATACGAAGCTGGGGTATTAGTAACGCTGTGAATAGGAGTGTCACTTTTGCACTACACTGGCACTATTTGTTCGAGACCCTGAAGAGTTCTGGGACCTTGCGAAACGTAATAGACGAATGTGCCGGTGTTCCATAGGGCGTGGAGGGCCGTTCCTGGATATGTGAATATCGACGCTGCAACTTTGATGGAGTTAAGGCTGTTGAGATCTAACTAAAGGATCCAGGAACGCTTTTGTTCCTGGCAGTAGATCATGCACTAGAGATGTTCTTAATTGCTTGTATTTTACGTTGCATGGTCTTTGTCCGTTCGACTGTTAAATGATGATGTATGACAAGCACTGTTGATCATTCAAGTCAAGGGATACATAGCTGCTCTATGTAGAACCTTACAGAGTCCACAGTCGAGTGCCGAGTTGCCGCATATTGACAAAAGAAATGCTTCTACTCGGAAGAGAGACATACCCTCACATTCAATAGTGCTTGTAGTGGGACGAGCTGGGTATGTGAATGGCGGAATGTCACCGACGACGGTTCATTATACGGCTCGTAAAAGCAACGAACTAGGGACATTAAGGAGTCGATAACGCTGTAATATTTGCTTTTTATAAGTGAGCTTAACAACATCTAAGCTACATGCGAATAGCATCCTTTGTGGCCTATTGTCAAAGATGGGAATGCATCGCAAGGAAAGGCCGGAACTCGGCAAGTTGAGTGAAATCGTTTTCTTTATGGGCGTATGCAAGGAATGCAAAGAGGAAGTAGGTAATGATTATTCTCGTATACGCGAAAGTGTCTAAAGGCTGAATGAACAATACTGTTCAGTGTAGCCCGCCAAGGAATCTGTTGTGCTCTACAGAAAGTCCCAATTCCACGTCTCATCTAGATCCATCAAAGCCTCCCAATCCACGCCATCAGAGTTCCCATTAGACGACGAGTTTCCGAAATTCTGACCCTGACCAAAGTTCATGCCACTTCCTGCTTCAACCCATGAAGGGAGATCATCAGTCGCTGTACCTAGACTCGTTGACAGACGTTCCACGGAGAGAGCGCCATTGTCTGCTGGCGGAGAAATATGCAGCGACGAGTCAAATGTCGACGTGTCGATTAAAGGATGGTTAACAGGGATTTCGTTTGACATGTTCTTGGCATTGTCGAGCATTTGCTGGACATCAGAGTTCACGCGATCTCCCTTCTCTCGGGTATGTTGGGCATTGGCTCCTTGACGCTTAAGCTCCTTTTCACGATGCTTCTCCGCTTCTGAGTATAACTGCATTAGAGACTTCCACAGTGGTCCTGTCTCCATATCCTCTGTGACTCCTTCTTTCAATGCTGTAGCCGAACCCCATGCTTCTTCTAGTTCTCGTGTCCAAGGGAGTCGAGATGCTTGACGGAGGTAGACACCCATTGCATGCCATGGCATTTGTCCTTGTAGCTGCCAGCGCCACTTTGCCCACGCGGGCTCTGATTTGAGAGACTGAACCGCTTTAATGACTGTGATAGACGGGTTCAATAGCTCATCCGCTGCAGGGAGAGTTTTGGATCGTCGTCGAATGACTAGTTCAACCTTTGCAAAGAACAGCGTTGCCATCGTCCTGATGAAGGAGTCCCATGGTTGGTCGGGCTGTAGATGCTGAAAGTACGTCTTCTCGACCTTTTGTCTCAGGGCGTTGAAGAGACCGAGACGAGTCTCTAGAGAGTCGGTTGTATCGGCGCGGATGGTTTGTGTGAGATACCACAGCTCGCAGCGGATGAGACAGAGTGTCACGCCTGTTGACCCTTGATTAGGATTTGGGATCTGAGTGGTTGAGCTGTCCAGATCGGCATCGTTTGAGTTCGTAGGGAGACCTGTGCTGAAGGACGCCGGCGTGATTGACAGGTCTTGAGCGTCAGCTCGTCGGTTACTGGAATCGATGAAGCAGATGTGCCACCAGAGCCGACGTCTGATCTCCCTCTCAAGCTGGTTGTATTGATTTGAGTCATCCTCGCGATGAAGGCCTATTGATTTTGCTAGTCTTAGGAGCAAACCTGTCAATGGCCAGACCTTATCTTGAGCCCCAATGTGTGGTAGCAGCGATAGATATATGACCAGGGCTTGAATGACAGTAATGTCTCTTGTAGTGAGAAAGTTGGCACGGGCGAGTGCTTGTTCGGTACCGAATTGATACCGCTGCAGGAGCTGTTCTCTGGGTGTGTTGAAGTTGAAGGAGACTGTCTCTTCGTCCATGGACGCAATGGCCGCTAAGGATATCGCAAACAACAGGGCTTCTACATTGTGACCACAAGAGCTAAAGTTGGCTTTTAATTGTTTTATGATGTTCTCAATCGATGGGGTATGAAGCACCTTAATGAAAGGATCAACATTTTCGACATATGTCTGCCATATGAAGAGCATTTGAGAGGGCATGGGGTTGAGCCCATCTAATGCTTTTGCGAAGTCTGCACTGCCAAAGACAAAGCCTAGATGACTGAGAGGAGCCGAAGCCCCATTAGTGGTAGGCTCTGTCATTATTGAGTTACTTGACGATTCAGAGTAATCTGCAACGTCGTGTACAGCTTGAAGTATATTGTCGACCTATCACTTGTTAGTTATCCCATCAATGCCAGGGTGATATATACTAACCTCACTGCAGAATACAGTCCAAAAGCGATCTCCAACGTGTAGCCCACCGTCCTTGTCAACAACAAGTCTACCAAAATCCTCATCAAACTCCGAAGTCTGATGATTCAAACTGCCAGATGACGTAGCCCACGAAGACTCTGTAGGCTCCTTATCCACTGTTATCTGACCCATACTCTTTGCCCCATTTTCATCCTCAACCTGCGCCGCGAGTTCAGTGACGACTGACTCGAGACGACGAAGACGACTGAGTAATTCAGATTGTTTCTGAGCGGGAGTCTTGGCATCACGAGTTCGTCTTGGTATGCGGCCTGTTACGGGGAAATGGCAGTCGATTTTGGTTTTTATACAGTTGCTGCATGGGTCTTTTCTGTCGCAGCGGATCTTGCGACGACGACAGGTTACACAGCTCCAGATTTTGAGGTTGGTTGTGACCTCATGATGGGATGATGATAGTGATCGGTCCATCGGGGGTTATAAACTCCGACAGAGACACAGAGGTATAGGGTGGTAACGGGTAGATATTGGGATAACAGGAGACGGAAACAACCAATTCACTGTGATTGAGGCTCAATTGATAGAATGGGCTGGGTATGGTCTGCTTACTGAAGCTGTTGATGAGGGGAGCCGAAGGATCGGGGATCGTCCTCGGACACGGCGTTCGGTCGTGATCCCTGTCACCGGAGCATCCACCACCGAGTCCGAAGGAACGGGTAATGCTAACAAAAGTACATCAAACAGCTAATAATTCGTAGTGCGAAGGATGTACCCCCGATAGGCTGGTTCTCAACACCAACGTACGCCCATCACCGACACCGAGCATCTATATATTTATATAAATGAGATTACAGTATTGCAGATAGTCAGCTAATGTATTCTCTTCTACTTTGCCTCCATGTCATTAGAATAGCATCACCCGCCATCATGACAAAAACCGTAGTCATTCTCGGTGCTGGATGGGCTGGTCTTCCACTCGCCCACAAGCTTCTCAAACGCACCCTTCCCAAAGTTCCTGATCTCAAAGTCGTTCTCGTCTCACCAAACAGCCACTTCTTTTGGAACGTCGCTGCTACTCGTGGGATAATACCGGACGCCATTGCAGATGAACAGCTCTTCCTACCAATTAAGCCCGGCTTCGATCAATACCCTCCTGAGAACTTTGAGTTCCTCCTTGGAAAAGCAGATGGATTCGATGCTGGATCCAACACTGTACATGTAATCTCTAATGAGAATAACAGGCGCGAGATTGTGTATGATGAGCTGGTCATTGCGACAGGGTCTCGGCTGGCTAGTGATCTTCCACTGAAGCCTGTTGGAACGCATCAAGAGACTATCTCAGCATGGAAGCAATTGCAAAGCCAAGTCGAAGACTCAAAGTCAATAGTAATCGCCGGTGGCGGCGCTACTGGAACTGAAGTCGCTGGGGAATTGGCTGCAAGATACGGCTTTTCCAAGAGCATCACCCTTGTTATTAGTGGTGAGCAACCGTTGGAAGGGGCCCTTGACTCAGTTCGCACATCAATTGCAAGAGACCTTAAGACCCTTGGGGTCAAACTCGTCCACAATGCGCGCGTCACAGAAGTAAAGAAGAGCGAAAGCGGCCAAGGGACAGGAGTGCACTTGTCCAATGGAAGCACACTCACAACAGATCTCTATCTCCCTCTCCACGGCATCAAGCTCAATACCTCCTTTGTGCCGCCATCATTCTTAGACTCTAGTGGAAACATCAGGCTTGATGAAAAGATGAGGGTCGCTGGGACAAAGAACATATGGGGCATTGGTGATGTGGGCAACATTGACCCCAAGCAATTGACCATCACGGACAATCAGATCATTCACTTGGCGACAGCTCTAGATGCGACTTTGACTGGGACAACGGATATAAAGCCGTATCAGCCTGCGAATAAGAAGATGATCTTTGTGTCACTGGGAAAGAAGTATGCGACGGGTCAAATTGGGAACTGGAAACTGTTCTCATTCATGGTGTCGTATGTCAAGGGGAGGAAATTATTTGTTGATACAGCTGAGGGATATGTGGGAGGGAAGTATTTGAGGCATGCGGCCATGTGATATTGTATGATCTATTGTATTTGTTCTCTATCTCATCAGTTGTAATTCTCTTCATAATAATATTCCAACCTGTCAACCTGCTTCTCGCGATGTGGCACCAGTTCCTCGTATTCAGTACAGGACTTATCCAAGTTCAGTTAACGAAGGCAATGGTCTCGAAACTATTGAAACATTTAATATCCACCCGCTGCATTCCATCAGAGGCTATACTTCCAACTCTCTGCCGTATCAAAGTACGACAAGAAGAAGTTCGGACCCAGTGTATGAACAGTGTCATTGGTCCTCAGCCCCTCGACAAGTTCCTCAGAACAACCCTTCTCAAGAGTCTCACCAGAAAGTCTACTCTTGATCCAGTCCATCCACTTCATTTGGCTAGCCTGAATAGCAGAGAAGTGATCCATGCCAGAAAAAGTGGCATGTTCAAGGGTTTCCTTATTGCCAGCCTTCTTGACCAAATCGCAGGTGTCCTTGACAGCTGCATCAATACCCTCGGGACGAACGACATGGTCATCTGCACCATTAATAACGAGTAATGGTCCAGCGAAAGGCTTCCGTCCCACAGCGACTCGATCCGCCCACTTCTTAGCTGTAGGATCTTTATACCAGCCGGACTTCACGATGTCAGAAGGGGCGAGATCCATTGTCACCAATGCCAATACAGGGAAGCATCCTTTGACCTTGGCAACCACATTGTGCCAGCGATCATAGCCTGTAGGTGTGAAGCCTGTGTAATTGTACTTAGGGTAAATCTTGGAAATTGAGTCAATGACTGCGGATTGTGCAAGTAGACCGGGTGATGCGATCGAGTTCTCAGTCCAGTAGGCATAGTCATCGAGGATTCGGGTTACAGGCGCTATGGAGACTGTGCCTTTGTATCCTTTGAGAGGTTTCTTGGCTTGTCTTTCTGCGAAAGCCCACTAGAGAGCATAGTTAGCTTCCGTACTTGATGGCAGTAGGCCGTGCCCATGAGCCACTGAGCCCATGGAATGCGCTGTATGTAGGGACAATAACTTACAGATGTTCCGCCACCCTGCGAGTGACCCATAGCGACAAAAGGACCCTCAGGACTCAGAAGATCCGGGAATGCTGATCTAGCTGCCGTCACAGCAAACGCAACATCATTCGCGTGAGCTGGCGCTGTGATCCAGGAATGAGGAATGGTATCTCCGTTAGGCAACTCAGATACACCAAGACCAGCATAGTCGGGCGCAACAACTGCAATGCCCTGAAGTGCCAGAGCGAAAGGAACTTGAAAGTGGTACTGTAAAGCTCTGTAGCTACTAGGCGCGCAGGGTTTGAAGGTACCAGTCGTCCCATGAGCCCAAGCAACCATGGGTAAGCCCTTCTTGGTAGAGCCTGGACCTGTTGGAAAGGGAGCATAAGGCCAGAGGACATAAGTAGAAGCGGGAATGACCTTTCCATCAAGGTCTTCAGTGGTGTAGATGATTCGCGACATGGTCAGACCGCTGGGGACGACGTAGTTATCCAGGTCAGTGACATCTTCTGTCTTGAGAACAACACCAGGGGAAAGTTTGCTTGAGAAGTTCGGAGGTGTCTTGTAGAAGGAGAATGTCGGGTCAGATTGTTGCTCTGAGATCCAAGAAGATGCGTTGAGGGCTCGGGCCTGGCATGCCTTGTCGCAGGTGGTAGTGTCTGGGAAAGGGTTTTGTGCCACAGCATAGGAAGTGGACCAGAGAAGAAGAGTAACAGCTCTCTTAAAATTGAGTGTGGACATTGCGATAAGACGTACAATATGCTGGATTGCCTTGTCGTTGTTAGTGAGGAGATGATCTAGGTTATATAAGTTACAAGGTCGCCATATTGTAATCTCTCGACTTCACAAACAGCTCATCAAGATACCACTCTACAATGACAATTGCATCTCTACGATATAATGTCAAGCTAGGCTGCAACATCATCAATTTGGAATTGTGTGGTGGTATCGGGGTCCCGTAGCCGAGCGGCTAAGTTCGAGTACGCTCAAGAGCAAGGCTGTCGAGTCCGCCAGTAGCTTACGTTGCATCTCAAGATTTGTAATAACTAACTACATACTCTATGAAGAACATCTATAGTATCATGCGCCTCAAGCTCCTAGTCGCCTACATATCCGCCGTTGCATCGCCCCTTAGCAGGTACGTTCAAATACGCCGGAATACGCCAGTACGCCCAGGCATACCCACGACATACGCCAACCAAATCCACCGCGGCATGATCGACAATTGAGAAACTAGTCTTCCAGAAGTTTGGCGCTTACGCCGAGATCATGCTTAATTTAACAACATTGAGTTAGCTAGTGATCTCCATGTTAGTTGCGTATAGGCGGATAGGGCTGGTAGTGTCCGGCTATGGAGGACCATGATACGCCATGATGAGGGCAGTGATTAGTTCGAATCAATACGTTTATATGTGAGTGTTTGAAGTATATAAACTAGTTTATGTTCTCGTTGAAGATAGTCCGATCAAGCAACCGTCGCTCAACATCCTTACACCTCTCACTCCCAATAAGACCACAACCTTCGCAACTTCGCATTCTCTGAACAACATCAATCGCAACATCATCAAAATGTTCTCCAACGCCGTTCTCTCCGCTACCACCGCCTTCTTGGCCTGTTCCTCACTTGTGGCTGCAGCTCCGCAGGGAAAGACATCCGAGGTCAGCTTGACTACCAAGCTGCGACTCGCCGATACGTAAGTTACGAGCTCGAACTCTCAATCTGGATGGCTCTTAACTCCTGCGATAGCTTCATCGATCGCTATGATCTCCTTCCCGAGGACAAGGACTTCCTCTTCAGCTTCAATAGCACTCCCAGTGCTATGGCTAACAGCCAGACTTTCCCTGCTCTCACAGGCTCTGGCGTCAGTCTGGCTTCCGCTCAAATTCCAGGTACATGCTCATACTTCTTACTTCTGAACCTTGAATACTAATTGTATACAGGCTGCTCTATGATCATGCTTCACACTCACCCCAGAGCCTCCGAGCTCTTTGCCGTCATGTCCGGTCGTGTCTACACCGAAGCCGTCCCTGAAGGCGGTGTCCTCGACGCCCAAGGAAAGCCTCGCGTCATCCGCAACGAAATCAGCGCTGGCCAAGCTACCATCTTCTACCAGGGAACTAAGCACTACCAGGTCAACCCCGACTGCGAGCCCGCCAGTGCTATCGCCGCTTTCCCCTCTGAGGATGGTGGCTTCGCTGGTGTTGCACCTGGATTGTTCTCTATCAAGGAAGATGCTGTTGTTCGTCTTTTGGGAGAAGCTGTTGATGGTGAGGATATTGAGAAGATCAGGGCTTCTATTCCTACGGTTGTTGGTATCAAGGTTGATGAGTGTCTCGCTAAGTGCGGTAAGCAGAAGCGTCAGGCTTAACGATTGGGCCTTGGGTTCAGTTGAGCTTCTCATTGAGTGTTTCTTTCCTTGTCCTATGTTTCAATTGTGAGATATAGAGTTTTGAGGTAGCTAGATTAGCAGAGTATAGATTTCTGTTGGACCTATTGCATTCTGCAACTCGCTTGAGCCCCTGATTGGCCGATGATCTGACAATGCCAGGCGAGTGCCAGTGTTATCAGATCTGACAACGTCATGATAATGTAATCTGAACTGACATTCCTTGCCTTGAAGGATTAACTGCGCCCCTTCTTATCACCAATGGTAAATCCGGTGTAAGCACCAACTCAGCCACATTCCTTCGCTTGAGAAAACAGTTAAATCCACCAGGAATCTTGCTTTAACAGAATCCTATCTCCTAATAATTCTCGTATACCAAGACCTCAATATTAGCTCGAATATCCACACTGTTTTCATGACTGTGACACTTTAAAGACCCGTACGTATCCGAAGAATAAGATCTTTCCTTGGAAAGACCTAACACGAAATAGTCTTTAAGATCAATTTATCACAATGGCGAAGAAAGACAAGAAGAATTTGCCAAAGACGGCTCAGCAGGATAAAAAGGCAAGACAGGAGTTAAACACCGCGTCATATAATGTTTGGACGTTGATTCTACAAGTGCTTTGCTGTGGCTTGATAACAGGAGGGGCAAGCTAGAACAAGGGAATAATGTTATTAATTAGAGCTTTTCATTTCATAAAGATAGGGTTGCAAAGAATTCTGAGATTGATTCGAGCTAAAGTCAACATCATTCAAGACCAGGGCAAGGCGGCACAATCTCTTTCGCCATGTTGTTTCAAACAATACACTCTTCTAATAATTTTTATATCCGTATAATGTCATCCTAAGTGATAATTATTGGCCAGCGAACCTTAAATCAACCCTGGTGAACTTTCTTCCACGATGTAACCACCAATGACATTTGTTCGTAATTGAGGCCAAGAAGCCATGCATTTTCGCGACAAAACAATGAGCGGAACAACGAACTTCCCGTCATATCATATATGTCGCGCCGCTTCCTTCAGAGTCGGCTCAACTCTACTCCGATTCTCCAGATGCGAAGCCGAAGCTATCCCCAAAGCTGATGCTCGGCGTTGCCAATACGGGTAGAACCGGACTCAGCTCAGCTATCAGGACATGCTGCTAGGTCAGCTGGTCCATGCATCAATCACGAGTTTTCGTATTTATACGATGAGTCAATTAGTTATCAGTGTTAAATAGAGAGAAATATCTCGATCATGCGATTCAGTCATTGCTGATGGTAATTACGTCTTTACTACGAGTCTACGATGGCACTACAAGGTCTAACTCGGAAAATATTGGCAACATCACTCGTTGCTGTAGTCACTGCTGGCGGTGTCTACGGCTATTCCGTTCAGAAACGCGTGTCAAAAGTTGATCGGAATCTGATAACGCGGTTCAATACCGTACCAGAGAAGTTTCAGAAGTCGAGGTCTGTTAGCGAGGTCGTCAACGCGAAACAGCACATATACGACTCCGACTCTCGATACATCACACTCGACATACCAGCTCAACATCGCGATGTATCTGATGAAGTGCTGTTGGCAAAATTCGTCAAAGGATATTTTGGAGGTGCTGTGATTAGACCAGAGCGAGTTGCACTTTCAACACTTGGTATGACACTTGTCAACTTTTCAAGTGAGCCTTTCCTTTCCCTCAGGTGCGATTCAGTAGTTAACAAAAGGAAAAGAATCAGGACCAGCTCCGAGAAAGTTGTGGTCGTGCACAGAACTTCCTGAAGTTTCATTACCTCCAGTCAACACAATTCTATACGGAGTCTTTCAAGTTCTGGAGACTCAACTCGGTGTCAAAGTTGTGCCAAACCGCACTGAAAGCCATATCGACTTTGGATTTGGAAGTGACAGTGATGTGTTTGCTGGAGTTCACAGATTCGTGGTTGTGAGAACGAAAGAAGAGAAGAATGAAGAAAAAGTGCAGATTCACTATGAGTCCATGACTTGCAACCCTATGCAAAACAAGCCTCTGAGGCCAAGGATTTTGTTCAAGTTCCATGAATTCTACGCAGACTTATTGTTTAGGGAGGCAATATCGGAGATCAAACAATGGATGGGTCAGTCTTGATATGTTGGACGGCGGAAAGGATTATCTCTTCTCTATCAACTTGTTTTATTAGTATCAAGTGACGATGAAGCTGTTACTTAACTATTTACCGCTCGAAGTCTCTTTCTCAAGTCGTCGTGGCTGCTGGCTAACCCCGACTGAATTCATCTTTGGCTTAGTTTCGAGTTTTGGGCCTTGACCCTCCAGTGGTGTTGGAATAAAAACAAGCTGCGTGATGAACCAAACAAACAGCGTAGCCAACCCTAGAACCAAAAGCTGCGGTCTGAAAGACTCAGGAGTACTGTCCTGTGTACCCCAGACAACGAGGACTGTCCCATTCAAGAACGAGAGAAATGACCAGACGGCTAAGCCATAGTTAGCTTAAGTCACCTTCTGAGGGACTGGGAATTACCGGAACTGAGAATTAATTGGTCATTAAGACGTGGAAGAGTCACAATGAGACTTAGATGTACCAAAGAGGTATAGAAAAAGACTGCTAGTAGGTTAGAGGTTTGAAAGGCCACAATAGTCGAAAGCGCTTGCCTTTGGTCAAAGTTCCGTCAGACATATGAAACATATTGCCGGTTGGGAATGTCAGAAGCCTTTATGGATGTTGACTAGGGCTGATGCTAGATAAGATCGACTAAGGAAAGATTTATGCTGATGGTGGAGGTTAGATGGGCCCCAAGAAAATATTCTGAGGTACAGCCCCATCACGTGCGGCTAATTCGGTGGATATTGAGGCAGTTGTCAAGAAGAGTAAACAAATTATACTTGAAATCATTACATGTGTCTATAGACCCTTTTCCTTTGTCTCTCATCAAACTACCATGCATCTCCTAAGCACCAACCGCAACAGGAACTGGCCCTTCAGGCAACTTACTGCCAGCAATGTTACACTGTCGGAACAATCTGACCTCATCTTCCGCGAAAGCACCAACCACTGAATGGATCAAACCCCGGTTATTAAAGAGAACAAGATCCCCTTGCTCCCAATCATGAGGATACACTTTTCCAGGAGCAATACCAGGACGCTGAAGTTCGTGGACCCGCTCACGAACCGCAGCAAGATCATCGATCACAGTGCCATCTGCGAGATGTAGCTTTCGAACAGCAGAAGGATGAACCTGAAGTGCTAAACGGCCAGTGATAGGGTTACGCCAGCACATAGGAAGGACCTGGATCTTATCCTCCTCCACAGGCGGGAGATTCTCAATAGGAATCTCTTTGTCTTCGGAGACCAAGCCCAGGCCATCGGAGCGAGACTTTGCACCACTCATCCAAACATATGGATGCGGAGCGTACTCAACTTTTGCGGTACGCACAAACTCCTTATCTTCAAGCGAAAGCCGGTCGTACATGGCGTAACCTGACACAAAGGCTGTTGTACCAAGCGGGACGGTCAACTCCTCATTGGATCCGTCATCATAGACGAGAGTCTGTTTGCGACCTCTCGGAACACGAACGGCGAGTAGTGATGTCACCACTGGAGGAGCGAGGCCGTACAGAGCGGCGTCGATGTGCCATCTGTAGAACCTAGTGAAGTCTAGATCTTTCTCATCAGGGATAGTGGTGGCGTGGAATGTGCGATGGTGAGGATGTCGAAGCTGGATGTTCTTTAGTCCTTCATACTCCTCAACGAACCCATTGCCGATGACCTGGACTTGAGGTTGATGAGGGATGGTCTTGAGATCAGGATGGAGGATTGAGCGCTTTGTGTCAATGGTCTTTCCATGGCCATAAGAGCCCGCAGCTTCAGGATCGAAACGCTGGGTAATCTCATATTGAGCCTTGGGAGAGAGATGGTCCTGGTTCTTGAAGACGAGAACTTGATGGGTGAAGAGTGCTTCACGGATTACGTCAAAGTCGGCATCTAGAAACAGTCAGCTTGGGCTCATTGTTGATGTGAGGCGTGTCTTACCAGAGGAGGTTACCGATTTTACGGGTATTCTCCCACTATGCGTTGTTTTAGTCATTCACGAAATATGCTTATCATATCTTACCACTGATGTTTTCAACGTCAACGTTTGAGACGATGGCACCAAAGTCAATGTTTGACTCGGCAGGTGTAGAGATGGGAGTGACTGTTATTTGAGAAGCCATTGCGATGGTTGTGCTTGAAGAAGATTTGTAGCAATCCTGTGACAAAGCTTGGTATTCAGTCTGTTGTTCAAATGAAGTGGAGGGGATTTGTTTGTCTTTTTATCGCTATCTGAGGTCCATTGTTAGAGCGGGTCGCGGCGGTCGCCTATCTCTCTTATCTGTTCCGAGGATAGATCCGCTTTCGTTATCTGTCTGCATACTCCGTAGCAAGTTAGACAATCAAGATCTTATCGCCGATTACGCTTATCAAGTGACTTCCATTGTGCTTCTCCGATCATTTGATTGATGTGGCAAACAATCAGGTTTGTGTAAATATTATCGATATCTCAGCGGGATAGACCAAGGGAGCCCCTCAGAAAGAAAACTCTTTGGCCCAAACATATCAGTGAAGAACAAAGAATGCATTCCCTCTGGCCACAGATTTGCAGATATGATCAAACTCGTTGAGTAACATATTGTAGGTCATCCCAATATCATATACTGTGATCACTGATATTATGAAGGGGTTCTATGATTCTGTTGGTATTAAAAGGTTAAACATACTGATTTAAAGCGGCTTTGCCTTGCCTAGGATGACAGCTTGCTGTCAGCATCAGGGTCTCATACTATTCTTTCCTCTTGTTTTTTCCCCATTATGGTGCTTCGTAGATTCTAGGAGGGCTTCTAGGACTCTCTGAAGGAAAAACCACAGGCTCAGCGGGTAGCTCACTCTTCGGTCTCTCGGAGTAAGGCTGGTCTTGGTTGTAATTTCCAGGAAGCTCTGCCAGCACCGCATCATTTTTCCTTCTCGCCCGTCTTCTCCAAACCATCCATCCAATACCCCCAAGAATCAATAGGCCACCAAGTGTGGCGCCGACTGCTACACCTGCAATTTCACCTCGGGATAATCCAGATTTCGAACTAGGCTCCGATATAGAACTTGCTTCTTTGCTTGAGGACGCACCCGTCGTGCTTTTAGTTGTCTCCGTGGTGAAAGTTGTCGATGCCATGGACGCAGTGACAGTTTTCGTCTCCTCGGCTTTCGGCGCGCTGACATTTACATATTGAGATTCTGCTAGTGTCCCGCCATATTTGCTGTCAATTATCGAAAACCAATAAATGCAATCCTCCTTGTTCTCGGTCACGTTGGAGATATCGTACTGAGCCTTCCAACCATCAGGGTCCGATTTACCATCGCCTAGGCGGCTCAATTAGCAAAACAATAAACATAAGGGACGAGCTCCTCCTACTTCTCAATAGCGAGTACGGATTCTTTCCAGCGCCTATGACTTGCCAAATATAGATGTCAACCTTTTTAATGTTCGTGTTAAATAGGATCGGGATGGTTTCTCCATCGTCATAGTGGTTATTTTTCGTCATGTCCTGGTCGGCTTCTTGATCTGGGTCCCTCTCTGGGGGGCGTATAAATTTGGTGAAGCATGACGCCAAGCTCGCGAATAGAGAAAGTATCAGGCCGAGTTTCACGAGAAAAGACATCGTATGAGGAAATAATTGCCCAGTTTGACCAAGCAAGATTCCCGATATCGGATCGCCTACTCTCCGGGCCTGGCTTCAGTTATGATCATAGGCTCGGAATTTTAAGGTGGACACATCTAGAGGGGAAGTTGTTACTTCTGGACGGGGAGTGGATGCCAACGATATATGTATTCGATCATGCGGGTATTCGAGCCAACCTCGTCATAGATAACCAAATGAATCAGGACTGCATACCCAGTCGTTCTGCAGTAGCAGTCCATATGAAGTCTAGTTGCGGCCCGGGCTGCCAATGATCATGCTGGGGTTGTGAACTCGTGATCCGGGTTTGTTCCCCAGACGAGGGTCGACCAACACATCTTCAAACTTCTCCCACGAGCAGGAATGGCAACGAATAGGACTCAGACTGGCGGGTTTATCAATGATTGACATTTCAAGTTCAATCTTCACCTTTAAATCATCAATGAGAATGTTAAATCCGATCTCAGCTGCCTATCTGAACTGTCAAAGCGCTTCCTGGTTTGCCTAGTTGCATATAGAAGTGGGACAAAACACAACCAACAGCACAACAACCAACAGAGCGTTGCATTAGAAGGATCAATAGGCCAAGTTCCGAAACCATATGCACGGGAACATTGCCTGATTTGGGAGGTGGTCAGATGAAAGCTGAAAACGCAAAAGCAGGTCTTGGCAAGTCCCTGCTTGATGGGAAATATATGGCTGAGAGGATCTGCATATCTTTGAGCTCCATATTCAAAATAGAATTGGGTCAGCCTCACAATCGCGAATAAAAGGTCCAGTAATATAATAATATCGATTTATATTAAACTCATTAAACAATATTTCAACTGAGAGTATTATGATGATAGGTTTAATCGAGTTTTCGCAGGGCGGTGTATCCAAGGCACTGATACCTAATAAGACATATGTGGGCATGAAACATATATGAGAGTAAACATAAAGCATGAAGCAGAGTAGGTAGAAGTCTCAGTAGTAATAATAATAAAAGAAGGATAAAGACAAGAGCTAAGAGTTAGGGTGCTTGGGCTTTTACGAAGCCATCACGTCTCAAGTACTGCTATATCTCCCCCTGAAAGCCTCCTTCAAAACCTTGCGTTATAACATAGACTACAATCAAACTTACAGGATTCCAATCACACTTATCACATCTCGCCATCACAGAAGAGTAAACACTTAACCTCAGGATATAGGCTTCCGGTATACTAGCCGCTCTCTATAGCAGAAATACAATTAATATTAAGAAGCTACTAATAATATATATTTCTATAGAATAAAATCCTATAAAATATAATAGAAAGAGGCTAAACCTACCATCTTTATACTTACTAGCTGTAATACCTATGTAGATATTTTTTAATAAGTTAATAATTACTATTATAGTTAAGTTAATATTAATAATAATTCTTATAGCTAGTCTTTATCTATTAATATAAGTATATTTAGTTTTATATAAGCAATAGGGCCGTGTTCATGTTTTCCTTCAATTTATCTTTCCCCCGTGTACATAAAAGCTGGAGCATTAACGAATGATCTACTTGTTTGTTACTTTAACTTGACATGCCATCAGGCTCTTATTTCCGTTTGGTATCGACATCAAGTTGTGTTGAGACTCCTTTAAATGGAAATGGATAGAACTTCACGGATCTCTATATGAGAGGAGGAAGAAGTCCCCTTGGCCTCAAACTGAGTCGAAGTTTGTACAGAGGCAAATTCACAGGGTTAGGTGCATACAGAAGTCTTTGGTCGCGCAGTGACTGACTGTAAGCGACATATTCTCGTAAGTTATTCAATATTCAACAGAACTTAGTATAAGGTATGCTTTCGTATAGGAACGTTGTTCTTTTTAGAACTCTGAAGTGTCACCATCATTGAGCAAGAACTCCAAGGTCCTACAGCATGTCTTCTTCGGTACCGCAACGCACCCAACTCAGACGCCTTGAAACCTTCACCGGTTTCACAAAACTACCGCCAGAGCTACGAGTCATGATATGGGAACTCGCCCTTGATCGGTCTCGCCGTACAGTCCACGTATACCCCTTGAATGACAATGCTTCATCCAACGTGCCTAATCCTGAAACTACTAGTAGAGCGACCCTCAACTTCATCCTCGAGAGAGAGCTTGAGATATGCAGGGTGGAAGTAAGCGAGAGAAGAGGCGACGCAACAGGCGCCTATGAGGATGAGGAAATTGCCAGTGGCATCGACCGGGGCATGTGGAAGGCATGCAAGGAATTTCGAAGCATACTTCGACAATTACTTTGAGGATAGACTTGACAGCGTCTTTGATATCGCCATCATACATCTCGTGCGTATACCACCTCGCTTGGACGCAGTCATAGCAGAGGGTGCCGAACCCAATCAAAGCCTCATGGAAAGTGTCGATGAGGCTATAAGATCACAGAATGTTTTTCTGACTGGATATAAACCACATTTGACTCACAGCAGCACCTGCAGAGCTGTATGGAGTTCTGTATCTGGGTTTGCGCCTATTGGCCAAGTCTTTCTTATCGACTACGCCTTGAAGCGGAAACAGCCTATGGAGCCCGGGGCCAGTGTACCAAATGTAATATTTGAGGGATATGGCAAGCGATTTGTTGAGGTTGATATGCATAATATCAAGGGATGGGAACATGGTGTTCTGGGACAGGGAGACAGCGTTTGGAAGACTGCTCAGCTTCAGAAATCGCTTATGACGAACGCATTGAGCAGAAGATTCCACATTGCTGCTTGCGAGTATGTATAAGAGTATGGCAGTTGGTTTGAGGCTGCAGAACTGAGAGGGAGTTGGCTGACTGGAGGGAGGATTTGAAGCCAGAGGCTGAGGGATTATGAGGGAATAATGAATATGAAATGAGGAAGTTGAGAGGCAACAGACTTTTCATGACTCTGGTCTGTTTCGCCAAGATATTCTATAACCTTCATCATGAGACAATACGTATACAACTTGGTCCCTTTCCTCTTTCCTTCTCTGCTACTCTGAGTGTACGTAGTACAAGATCACTGATTCACCAATGGCAGCACGTAAATAGCAAACCTAGGCGAGCTCAAAACACCATCTCCCCTGGCAGGGTACCTAGAATATGCCACAATTTGCACAGCTGGGATAGTGAAATAGAATGTAAATTATGCAAATGGTTGAATGGCTCTCTCATTTTCGTTATCCCTTCAGAAATACATTATACAGCCCAATTTTGCTGATGTAGAGATGCGCGCTTATCACGGATAGGAGCTGGAACACACCGTGACCATCCTCGATGTCGTTTCAATCATCACTGAAACACCGAAATATACTAACCAGATAAGATAGTGAATTCCATCGGACAATAAATTCAAGGTGTCAGAAGATTGATCTGATCTGATTATGACTAACAATCCCGAAGCCACCTCAACGGCAATTGCCCGTCTAAGCAATGGCGCAATCGCAACCTCCATCCCTATTAGGAAATTCCAAGAGCTAATCAGCACCGCGATTATCTCCCTTGAACCTAGAAACTGTGTAAGACTCAATTGGCACCACCTCAATTAACAAAAACCCCAGATTTGTAGCAATCGCAAATAACGTCATCTTCAATTCCAGCTTCTGATTGGCTAGTTTCGCCACTGACATGCTTAGCCTGTTTCGTTGATGGTGTGAGTACGACTCCGTGATATTGTAGCTCGAGCACGCAATACACCAACAAAGGCGTCATTACACTGCGGGGGCCGGTAACGGGCGGTAACAGATGATGCCTGGGGAAAAGGGTATATATAAGATGATTGCCGAGGATATGGATGTCAATTAACTCACTACCTCAATTAGAATCGTTGTCTTTATAGCGTTTACTTCAATCACAATGGCTCCAGGTGCTCTCATCGACGAGTCTTCTCAGACTCCTCTCCCTCAAGTCAAGAACGCAGATGCCCCTCGTTCAATCTTCCCCGATGGTATCCGTACCTCGGGTCAACATCCTCCTCTTTATGACGTTTTAAAGCCTTACTCCGAGTTCCCCAAGGAGATCACGGGTCCTACGCTTTGGAAGAAGGAGGATTATGAGAACTCACCCGAGCGATGGACTCATCCTTTCACCGATGAGGAGATTCAAGAGTTGAGCGATACCGCTGATGCTTTCATTGCCAGTGGTATTCCCCTCACTGGCATCTCCAAGGTATGATGGCAATATCATACCGTAGTTCGTAAACTAACAGAATCAGTCAAACTTCCCTCTTCCAAATTTGGGTAGAGTCCTCGAGACTCTTCGAGAGGACCTCCTCAATGGCAAGGGTTTCATTCTTTTCAAACGCTTCCCAGCTGGGGAATGGGGTCCTCTCAAGAATGCAGTAGCCTACATGGGTCTTGGTACATACATCGGTTACTTTGTCTCCCAAAACGGCCTGGGCCATGTCCTTGGCCACGTCAAAGACGTCGGTGATGACGCTACACAAATTGACCGCGTTCGCATCTACCGCACAACAGCTCGTCAATACTTCCACGCCGATGACTCCGACATCGTCGGTCTTCTCTGCGTTCACCGTGCCAAGGAAGGTGGTGAGAGTGACATTGTTAGCATTCACAATGTCTGGAACGATCTTCAGAAGAACAACCCCGATGTTGCTGAGCTTCTGACACAACCAATCTGGTACTTCGACCGCAAGGGCGAGACGTCAGTTGGCGAGGAGGAATGGATCCGAAACCCCATCTTTTACATCGAGAATGGTGGCCAGGGTCGAGTTTACTGCAAGTGGGATCCTTACTTTGTGAGATCTCTCACAAGATTTTCTGACAAGGGTCTTATCCCCCCTCTGAGTGAGGAACAGAAGCATGCTATCACTGTGCTGGAGGAGACTTGTCAGAAGTTGGCTTTGCATATGATTCTTGAGGTTGGAGATATTCAGTTCGTTAGCAACACACATCTCCTCCATGCCCGAACAGCATACACAGGTAAGATACCTCCTTCAACAATCATACTAGGTATGAAAGTACTGACATGTTACAGACCACCTTCCTCCTGTTCCTCGAAGACATCTTCTTCGACTATGGCTCTCTACTCCCGAGACTGAAGGCGGATGGGCTCTTCCTTTCCATGATAGTAAGGAGAAGAAGAGAGGAGGCATTCAGGTGAACAATACTGCACCAAGATGCCCTCTAGATGCAGAGTAAAAGTCCTTTTTTGATAGATTAGCGGTCACGATTTCACAACAATTAGCATACAAGAATAATAACAGTTGAAGACAACGACTCTCTTGAACATATGATTACTCTCTAGCCCTTTCTCCCTTCCTTCTTTTATTTCCTGATGTGTTTGTTTGATATGCCTGCGAGATACGAGGCTTATCAAACCAAGATTAAAATCCTTCATTCTTATCAACCAATATCTGTTTGTCTTTGTATAAAGACATCTTATCTAATCTATTCCAATCTAAACCGATGAGGTCACAACAAGACCTATGCTCTACCCTCTAAAGCAATGACGAGATTACATGCCTCGCGAAAAAAGCAACCAAGATAACAGCGACAACTGGCAAATACGCAAACATCTTAGACCAGTCAATATCCTCTATCAAGTCCTCCACGCCCGGAGAAACCAAGTTGAACGGAAACTGAGGCGGATACAACTCCCTTCGTCGTCGTACCCTTTCAAGAAGATGCTGTGCCTCATCCTCGATAGCCACAATAATGCTGTGGTACCCAGCTAAGCTACTGCGCACATACAGCGTCTGACGAGGCTTGTCATACGTCCATTCCACGTTCGTTCCGTGGACACGTAGCTTGTGTGCGTCGTAGTGATACCCCGGGATGAAAATCTCAGTGAGATGTGACTTCTCATCGACAGGTTCTTTGGTCGCTGTGCTGGTCCACTCATATTCGAAGCGTAGTGACTTATGGTTCCAGTTGGACTTTCTGGGAATACCGGCTGTTTTCACAGCATACGGTCTGATGATCACGTCGAGAATACGACCGCCTTTGTAAAGCTCGTCATGCTCGTGAAGGTGATTCCGGTAGTCAGGTCGTACGGGACCATTCTTGCTGATCTCGTCGCCATTGATGACTGAGAAATCCTCGTTGTTCCACCCATCACCGTACTCAACTCTGTTGTTTGGGTTGTAGTTCCACAGTGTGTAGTTGAGTTTGTTGTCCTCCATTGCGGAGATCAAGCCGTTCATCAAATTGCGTTGCGTGTCATAGCATCCCGTGCGGAAAGCTTCTGCCTTGTTGATATCGTACGAGAGGCCAATCTCACCGATGACCGTGGGGACTTTACCCAGGGATTGCTTTCCGTAGTTGACGATGTTGCCAAGCTGTCTTCTGTAGTTGTGTCGAAGTCCTTTAACACCGAAGTAGAGCGCGTTGAGGACAAACATGCCTCGCGTGAGACCTTGGACATTGACGCTCATCCACGAATGACTCTTGTTAAAAAGGACATTAAGATCGTAGAAATGGGGCGCATACACGAAGTTATCCGGGCGTGGAACCTTGATCACGGTGTTCTCAGTATACTTCTGCCGAAGCCATTTCTTATTATCAGCATCCTGCGTCGGCCAAGGCGGAATGAACTCATTGGGAATCGGTTCAATGAAGCTAAACTGCTTCGCCTTCTTGCGCGACACACGCTCCGTGAACTTTTGCAGAAAAGGCGCATAGCAGTCGTTGTACCACTCAATAGGTGTTCCCTCGCGACCCGGTCGATGATCAACTTCAAAGTAATCATCGTCGCGAATGCGTGCTGTTTTCTTCTTATCGTCCCACTCCCAGACGCCATGGGCACGCCACAGGCATTCGCCCATTCCGCGGCCGTGGCCGATAGGTTGGTCTTTGATGGACAGCCATGCAGAGCGACCTTTGGGGTCAATACGAGACTTGTGGGATACACGAGTTGGCCATGGCCATGATTTGACGTAGTAGTCGACATCTTGTGCATAGCCACTTCCAAGGGCGAGAGCTTGTGCGAGAGAGGGACAGTGGCCGATGTGTAAGTCGGTGTCGTAGTTCCAGAAGTGAAAATGATGGAGGTTGACGAGGCCGCGATGGGGCTCATTCATAGGTTCGAAGCCGATGCAGGCTTCAAGATGACTGACCTCATCTGCAAGGCGGCCGAAGGCTTCAATGCAGGCATCTTGAAGGAATTGTTGTGCTGAGACTTCATCGCCAGCGTTTTTTTTGCGCCGACATTTGAGATTGGGAGCTAAAGCATCACCAGCCCAAAAGAGAGTCGCCATTGTCGACGCAGCGAGCTTCTGATAACCTGAAGGCCACAAAAATGGACCACCTGGCTCTTTTGGATTTGGTGGCTCACTCGCGCGTCTCTTCTCATCTTGGCTGTGGACATAGGCAGCGCCTGTGTCGGTGAAGGCCTCGATATCGAGACCAACAACCTCGAACGTCCAGCCAGGCGCACCACTTCCACCACTGTACCGACTCCAAACATCTTGGTGTGCACAAACAAAGCACTTGATACCATACTCTGGCATGAGCTCAATCAATTGGCGCAGGTAGTCAATATACTCTGTATCCAAGTCCTCAGGGTCTGGTCCTGCATGACCAATTGACTCCCAGGTAACAAGCAGCCTTACAAAGGGCACACCCCAAGCCTGCAGACGCCGAAAGTGCAGCGGCGCATCTTCCAATGGAAAAGGTCTTCCCACAAAAGTGACGATGCGATGGTTCTCATAGAAGCCATGATCCAGGTGAGACAGGCCGTTTGGTTCAGTGGGTAGCTTAGAAGCACCCGAGATGTTGAGACCGCGAAGGGAGAGGACGCGGTTGTAATTGTCGATGAAGTGTTCGTCTCTGATGCGAATTGGACCGCCTAATGCAGCGTCCGAGAGGTCAGCTGCTGCGTGGATGGACATCTTGGGCGTGAGCATGTGAAGCGGAGGACACGGTTGAGACACGCAAGCTGAAGTGACAGGTACAGTACAGGCAGCACAGTTGAGCTCTAAAGTACTCCACTGAGATTTGCTTGGCCTCTATTCTTAGCGAGTGTGGCACCAGTATCACCGTAATTGACATGGGTCAGTTGACAGGTGCGCCAGAATAATGATCAGTAGAAATTGCAAATGAGGAAAACAAGGTTATTCTATGTGCTGTGTGATCTCTTCAAACTTTGACATTAAGGTTACTGTGTATTTTTTGGCGCGGCGTATTACACTTTATATTGTGTTGTGTTAACACTTTTATTGGATTATCTTGACTACTCTCTTGGGACCTCACTATACGTGTTGTTAGATGAGCATTAAAATTTGGAACACTATTCCTGACAATTGCCTTCATCTGTCTCGGTGAGAGATCATACAAGGTTTACACAAACTCAAAACTCGATTGATATTGTAAAAAATGAAGGTCATGTCTTCGTAAATTAAAAAGTTATTTTGTGACACTAAATAAATATCCAACGCTATGCGCTCATTTCCAAATGTCCTTTGCTTCAATGCCATACGCTAACAATACTCCAGCCTGTACCAGAACCCATCCATCCAGAAGACAAGAAAAGCATCTAATTTTCCTGTCTATCCCTCCTGTTCACCATCGCATAACTCATTCTGCGCGCCGCCCTATCTCCCCAATTCATTACCGAAAGACCAGGTGACCTCCCTGTGGACATAGCCTTTTCCTGGCTCACGTCGCCCTCAACGCCGAAAGAGTAAGTCCTCTCGCCAGTTCGATCAGACACAATTCCAAATCCAATCTTGCTACTCTTGACGTCAGCTTCCTTTTCCCATCGAAGTTTATCAAGACTTGATGCTCTCGTGGCTGCGAGAATTGCAGAGAAGCTCAGGCTTCGCATCATGGCATCCTCTTCCATGGCATTCACGCCAGACGCCACCGCGAGAATGGTGATACCCATGGATAACGCGTAGACGGCCCATAACTGCGCATAATTGTAGAAGAAGCAGTTCCTATTCTGCCATCTAACGCAGGGGTAATCCAAGTCTGGGCCACTATCGAACCGTCCTGAGTATTTCGACGGGTCAGCTGCCCAAGACACCGCAGACATTTGCGGATCGGAGAGGAATGAGACCAGAATCTCCTCATAGAACTTTTGCACCTCAAGGGAGAAGTTCGCGACTGGCAGGTAATTGAGACGATCAAGCAATCTCGTCTGGAGAATCTCGCTGTTGACGTTAAAGTTGGGCATTGTGGTGGTACCATTCAAAATGGCCCGCAATTGACTTCCCACAGCGTGGTAAGCGGCTGTCAAGCGATAATTCTTGGTGTCGTTCGGGAACACATAGTTATCCTGTGGTGTCGCCACGGTCCGGTCCTTCAGCCTCTTATCGGGGTCCTTCTTATCGGGGATGAATGTTGTATCTATGACCTTTTTGAGGAACTTACGCTCCTTGACATCGTGATACTGAATCCCGCCACTGTGGTTGAACTGAACCTTGTACTTGGTCTGGTAGTGCTCACAGCCAAAAATGGTGGGGGTGTAGGCTTTGTACCAGTCGCCCTCTTGGGGCTTCGCGGGCTGCGGCTTACTTCTGTCGTCAACCTCAGCGTAACCGAACCAGAGGATGGGCTCTGTCCGGAAGGCAGCAAAGTTCTTCGGGTAGGGCGGTTTCGCCTTAGGTCTTCCACCAGCTTCTGCGACCATCTGAGGGTTCTCGTAATCCCCTCGGTCCAGCATTGCGTAGTATGTGAGGTTTCCCATGGGAGCGAGAACTGATGTGTCAAAGGGACACTCTGCGTCACCCAATTTCTTGACTTTGGCATTCACTCCCGAAGCCAAATCTGTGCATTTGTATCCTGGACCAATGAACTCAATGGTATAAGAGCAATTCCAACCTCTGCCACAAATCTCCGCAGGCGCTTTCGGGCGCATGATTGCCTGCTGTGTGTATGCTGTCTTTAAAGCGATAGTGTCAAATTGACGACTCGATGCCGTGAAATAGTCAAACTCCTCGGGTTTGTTCTTATCGGGTTCTTCTCCCGCCGGAGCGGTGGAATTCCACAAGGAGACGGATGACTCAAAGTAGCCATTGACTCTGACAGGGTTTCTCCAGTACACAGTCTCTTCATGTGTAAAATTGAGAGTGCGAACATTTTGACAGCGTGTTATTTCCTCCTTCCGCTGCGGTACGACAGTAAGGGTATAAGACGTAAAAATGACGATTAGAGGCGACGTCCAGATGAATATTGTCAGCGCCATTGCGAACTTGGCGTTTACCCAAGCTTCCCAGTTGAGAAGGGCTGTCAGATCCTCGGAGGCCGCGAAAAGGGAGTCAAGAGTGGAGAGCGTAAGCATCTTGCGACGGATCATCATTAAGACGCGCTGTCGGAAAGCAAGCACCACGGCATTGAGAAAGCAGGCCTTTGAAAGAAAGGCTAACAGAGCGCCGTATCGAAACTTGCCCTGCTGGTCGGTGGCAAGTTGTCCGTGAAGTCCCCGATAATAGAAATGGTGGCCCACGGCGAATGCGATCCCCGAGAAGACGAGGACGTACATGCTCCATGACGGCTTCCATTCATGTATCCACCAGTTTACCAATCTACTTCGAGGAGGGCCATTCGGAGGGACACCAGGAGCGCCAGGCATACCAGGAGGGCCTTGAGGTACATCGGGAGGACTGTTCTTCGGCAGGTCGCCAGCCATCAAGAGCGAAGCGTTGCTGTCCTCCCTATAGTTCTGAGGTCGACCGGTACCTGGCGTGTGAGGGTATGCAGGCTCCCATATTCCCAACGGTGTCGAAGCGCCATAGTAGGCCGTATCGGTCGTGGTCTGCCGTTGTAGATATGGTTGATGAGTTGCGCGCTGGGCAAAGGACAAGGTCGAATAGTCGGGGGAAGTATACGGCGAGGTTTGCTTGACGGACCCGATAGGTTTCCTAGCGATAGAAGGACTCGTGAGTTCCCAATCCGATTGCGCGTGTTGTGAAGAGGGATCGCGATCAGGGTAATCCCTCAGCTCCATGGTGACGGGAAGAGCTGGAACTCAACTGCAGCTGGAGCTGTTAGGTAAATTGAGTTATGGTTTGGAGAGGCCCTAGCGGCCCGATCAGTTCCCCGCAGTGCCCTGAGCTTAAAAGCGGGAGCAGGTTCGGCCTTTGCTTGGCAACAAATTGAGTCTTTATTCGCAGGTGATTGTCTGAGGGAGGATGAGAAGAAGAAAAAAGACCCTGAAGGGTTAAAAGAAGAGACCACGGCATTTCCCACCCATTTCCAGCCTTGTTGAATTCAGCACTAAACCCATCTCTGCAATGTCACCGTTCAGGGCTGAGCTTTTTGGTTCTGTCGGGGTGACATGGCTGGGTTCCTGGTAGGGCTGGTATTTCGTTGATTGGCTTCCTGGGTGAGCAGCTGAGGGAGAGCAAAAAGCCACAGAGTCCAATGGTCTCACGCCAACGTGGTCTGGACTTTTGAAGAAGCTTGCGCTTGCTGACTGGTACTAAGCCTCCTGCCTCCGCCACTGCCACTGTGATTATTGTGAGAGTCCAGGGCGGCATTAGCTGCTAAGGTGGTACCCAAATTACATATGGAGATTACCACGCGTCGAACCCGCTGGTTGGTGTCTTGGCAAAGGCCGATGCCGATGCGATCCATCGCTGACCTGATGCATGCTGGCTGATGCTGATTCTGCATGTGAGACGGGACAAAGAATTTTTACTGTACGTTACGTATGGACGCTGCTTGCTGTTACTGTTACTGTCACTTCTTGCGGTCGAGCATACCAAGTTTTGATTCACAATCGTAAGAGGAATAAGCATACCTAACTTAAAATGTTAGCCCCTTTTTTGTTACCCGAGGCTCTTCCTCTACGGTCCGACGAACCGTCTTGGGTCTCGTGAATCCATTCCTGATCTGGTTATACTGTCAACTCATCGTCAAATGCTGAACAATTATCCGGATTCAAGATCCACATGATGTCGTCAATAACCAAGTTTAAAAGACATAAATCTCATAATCCCTCTGAGGATCCTTCTCCTGTTTCTCACTTCCTTTATAGACGGCGTTTAAATTTAACCTAAACCTCTGTTCCTGTCAGCACATCTCCACTATGGCTGCCTCTTCTACAGCTACAATTGGCTCCTACGAGCTGACGTCTCGTGCAATCAACGAGTCCCCTGTCGCTGCGGCCCGTGAGGGATCGGGTATTTTTGTCGAAACTCGGAGGCTTGGCTCTCGCTACGGTGAAGATTACTCAGACGGTGGTGTTGAGAGTGTCGCGGTGCAAAATGCGACCGCGGAGGTTGCGGAGAGCTGGAAATATCCCCGTCAGAATATTTTCAGGACCGGAGCGGCCTTTTGGAGTCTTCTGACCTCCGGAGCAAACGATGCTGCATACGGCGTATGATCCCTGTGAAGTCCCTTGTTTGATAGCATTTCTGACATTAAAATGACAGGCCTTGATCCCATATGTACGTGAAACCTTGCTCCTCCGAGGGTTGAGTTACTAACAGTTCATAGCTAGAAGAATATTACAACTTGAGTTACATCATAGTGTCTCTTGTTTTCCTCTCACCTTTTGTTGGATATATCCTAGCAGCGGTCTTAAACAACACCCTACATCGACGGATTGGGCAGCGAGGAATCGGTATTACTTGCGGAATTTGCCATATTCTCGCCTATATCATCATCGCCGTTCACCCTCCGTATCCCGTCTTGGTTCTTGCGTACTGTCTCGCCGGCTTCGGAAACGGAATCAGTGATGCTGCTTGGAATGCCTGGGTCGGTAACCTCGATAAGGCCAATGAGACTCTTGGCTTCCTTCATGCCTTTTACGGTGTTGGAGGAGTTATCAGTCCTCTCATTGCTACGAACATGATCGCAAAGGCCAACTTGCCTTGGTATACATTTTACTATGTCATGGTAAGTCTTGCATGCGGTTTTTTGTATCACAAGGATAATATTCTGACTGCTGTACTCAGATCGGGCTGGCCACTATCGAACTTGTTACTTGCTCATGGGCATTCTGGCCCAATGGCCCAGAAGTCTATCGCCGAACCATGGATGCAAGTAACGAGGACAATCAGGGTATGAAGGAGGCTCTATTCAAGCTCCCCTTCGCTCGTGTCACCTGGATTTGTGCCGCATTCCTCCTCTGCTACGTTGGTGTTGAGGTTTCTGTCGGTGGCTGGATCGTCCAGTTCATGATTCGCGTACGAAAGGCTGAGAATTACCCAGCCGGTATGACCTCTATGGGCTTCTGGTTGGGTCTCGCCGTTGGTCGTGCTATCCTGGGATTTGTGACGCCACTACTTGGTGTCAAAGTTGCAGTATCTCTGTATCTGCCTGCTGCTATGGCGCTGCAGCTAGTCTTCTGGCTGGTTCCGAGCTTTTATGTTTCGGCCGTGACAGTAGCACTCCAAGGGTTCTTTCTCGGTCCTTTATTCCCGGCAGTTGTCGTTGCTACTACAAAGATGTTGCCCAAGCACTTGCATGTCAGTACTATTGGTTTTGCAGCTGCTTTTGGTGGTAGTGGTGCCGCGATTCTGCCTTTTGCCGTGGGTGCTATTGCTCAAGCCAAGGGAGTTAAGACTCTCCAGCCGATCATCCTGGCTTTCTTGACTGCATTGCTGGGTCTCTGGCTATGTCTCCCAAGAATTGGCAAGAAAAGGGATTGAGGGCAGGAAACAGCCAATCTTTGCAATTTGCATCACTGTCGTAATCAGGTCAAGCATAGCTCAGGTCGCCGGCATATTAGACTTACCTCGACGATAGAATGAGGTCTGTTATAGAAAGTACATCGGTCCTTAATCGAGGAAACAGATCTTTGTGAATCCATAGAAGAACCACGATCTTAAGCCAGCCCTTCCCGCCCTTCGGTGCCAGAGTGAACTCGACTCTCCAACGTCATACTCTGAATTTGACCATTGAAGCACGAAGACATCAGCATAGTGTTACAATGGCCATAGCTGGTTTCCGTACCGCAATCCAATACTCTCGTAAGTTCTGATGGGTTCTCATCCATCACGGGCTAGTGCTGTAGATCCTGCGACCCGTGCCGTCTGCTAGCCTCTCACGGACGAATCACCGATAACCATCACGCTCTATGGGAAATAGGTTGCAAATAGCGAGCCTCCGAGTTTAGACTTGATGCCAAAGAATAATCTGACTTGAGACATTTAGGACATGAAATAAATGCCTAAGAATTCCGTAATCCTGCAGTAACGTCCTTTCTGGAGTTGGCATGTCTATAGGCACATGGTTCTGGCCGCACTGATACCCCAGGATCTAGTATGTGGCCTGATGGTCTAGCGGTATGATTCTTGCTTCGGGAGTGACATCTCAGTTCTGTATATTAAGAACTATAGTTTGCGAGAGGTCCCGGGTTCAATCCCCGGTCAGGCCCTGTTTTTGCTTGTCTGACTGGTTGATCTTCTTTTTGAGGACTGAGATATCCCTCAGAAGCCGGTATATGGTCGTTTCGTAACGGCCTTTGGGTTTACATGGAGAGTTCACATGTTGCGGGACATTGCATGATGTAGCTTGCCGCTGCGAACATAAGCCGTCTCCCTTGTCAATTTTGTCTGATGGAAGTGGAACTCAAGGGACTCTTTTGATCATGGAAACTTATTGATCAGATAGAATTTTACGAGAATGGTAAATTTGGGACCAATGGTTGTTCAGAGGATCAAATAGTTTTTGTCTATTATCGCGTTTCAAAGTACAACCCAGAGAACCTCTGTATACTATGACTATTTAATAATACCCTCTAATCCGTCTGTGAATTTTCAGAAAGCTTGAAGAGTCTAAAACACCCCTCAATCAGAGTCCAAAATCAGAAGTGTCGATGTCCACTGTCTTGTTCTCCTTTAACGCCTCTTTCACAGCCTGGCAGACAACAAGTGCAGCTAGGCCATCTCTTGGTGTGCAACTCGGACTCGCCTCACCACGAATCACCTTGATGAAGTGATTTAACTGTAGCTCGAAAGGCACGCCATCTGCAACAGGCACGTTCTTCTGAACAAGCTCCTGGTGCCATGACTTTTGACCTTCAGTATAAGAAGACAGAGTCATGTCTGGTACACTCAATGATGCATCAGTGCCAAAGATACGGTAAAAGTCTTTTCCAGTTTTTGGGATCAGAGGGTTCTCTCCCGTGCCGGACTCAAAGTTATGTGGTGACGGGACATTATCTGAGAACAGGAAGCTTCCAACAGCACCAGATTTGAAGCGAAGTGTCAGAACTGCACCCTCCTCAGCCTCGAAGCCACGTTGGGATATCGTTTTCTCGGCATGAACCCGTGTAATGGGACCAAAGAGATAGTGCAACAGATCAATCTCATGGACAAGATTGATGAGAACAACGCCTCCCGTATTCTCTCTTCGCCATTCCCGGGGCGGATCAAAGTAATCCATTGGTTTATACGTCGCCCAGATGCCATTTACCGCAATGATTTTCCCAAGAGAACCAGAACCAACAGTCTCTTTTGCAGTCATCATATAAGGGTTGAATCGTCGATGATGCGCCACCAAAGCCTTGATGTCCAATTTATCAAGATGGTCCACCAAATCCTTTCCACTCTGAATATCTGTACAGAAAGGCTTTTCAATGAGGATATGAATACCCGCTGAGGATAACTCGCGAGCCAGAGGGACGTGAGTGTGATTGGGCGTGCAGATGATGGCTGCTTGAGGCTTATTTGACGATTGCAACATATCGGCCACGGACTTGAAGTAGGCAGCTCCAAGCTCCTGAGCTAGTTGTTCGCCATTTGGCATGAGGTCGACAACAGCTACCAGCTTTGCTTGTTCGTTCTTGATCACAGTTTGGGCATGACGCGGGCCAATTAGGCCGACGCCTATAATGACGAATGTAATGGGCTCAGAAGACATTGAATTGAAGTGAGCTATGTTCTCTGATGCTCACAACTGACATGATCTTCTACGCAATTTATACCTTGGTATCGGCTTTTTGTGACTCACTGGTATCGCCAAAATGTTTACCCCAGACCCGTTGAAGTGACAAACGCGGGGTATGGGGAAACGATAATTGAGGTCATTAGAGAAATGGAGTTGGTATCGCGTTAAACATTTTGCCGTTCCAAAAGATGATCTGATAAGCTATAGCTTATATAGGCTAAGCCATTACGAGGGGAATCTAGCCTTTGTATGCTCAAGACTGACCGTTTCAAGACAGGGAAATAATAGACCTGTGTGTACATGCAACCTAATGATTTCGAATTGGATGAATACTACGGATAGGAATTGCAAGTCGAAAAGAATGAACCTTTGGCAGCAAAGAAAAGCAAGAGAAACACAGGCCAGCCAATTAGAACCTTAGCAGCTAATAAGAGAGTACTGTTTAGGTACCGGTACTAACGTTGCCCTCTGTAACTTGACCTACCTACCTAAGCACTAACCTAAGTATAGCCCATACTTCTGCCCTTATGACAGCCAGGCGCAACTGCTGATATAAGCGTGGGACGGAACATTGTATGACCGTCCAATTCCGATGATGTTGGATGTGTCTCAAAACGTCTAACATCAAGCAAACAACAGTACAACCAAGTCGTAGAATCTCATATGGCGGTCATACTCTAAAAAAAAAAAAAAAAGTCTTGTGATGAAAGTTCTCCCTCTCGTGTGGTCAGACATAGCAGTGGACCGCAAGAGAGAGATTCCTACCCTTTGCCATTGAAGAACACCCAGCAGAGGAAGTTGAAGCCGAGTCAAAGAGAAGAGAGAAAAGCGTTTTTCAAAACCATGAAATCCTCGGAAAGCTTCTCTAGCGACATGAAGAAAGCATACAGAAACGATGGCTTAAGAAGGATAGAAAGCAGCGGCTTCAGATTCTTCTTACTGCATGGCCAGACATGCCACCAACCCATCGACCTTTCTATGACTATTGGCGCCAAGTTGAGACGGACGCCACGGTCAAGGTCAAACATCACAGTTCCATCTTGTGGCCCTTCATCAACAGGGAACCCCTTGGGAAACCCACACCGCTCCTTTTACTTCTCAATTCCAGAGCCCGTCACCCGCCCCCCTTCTTCCTCGACACCGATTCACAATACTAAAACAGAGCACAATTGGCCGGTATGGTAGTGGATAGCCTGCCTTACCCCACGGCTGACATGCAATTGATCCTCGGGGGCGTTTCCTCTGGCGACGTTTATGGAACTCTGAGAAAAATGCCACAAGTTGACCCGGGAACTTGGCTTGATTTGGCAATGAAAGACTATGACTGGCCTACGTCTGACTTATATGGCAAGAAGTGGCCTGTAGATCAAGTTCGTACTCTATCCGGCTGGTCATTCCAAAGATACAGGAGCGCTTAATGGACTTCCTTGTCAGATGTTGTTATCAAAGTCTTCATGACATTGAGCCAGATAATCTGTTCAATGATATTTATCCTATTCAGCCTGAGCCAGAACTCCCCCCGGGTACCCAGACTCAGGGGTTACAAACCTCCCTCCTCGAGATGACTGTGGAAGCCCCCTTCAGGTTGACTTTGCCAACCATGAGAAGTTGTTTGCAGCCAAAGTCGCGGCTGCAGAGGATCATGTATGGGCGATGCGTAAGGATCCCAATTACTTTGTGGAACAAATCATCGATATGCACGATCATGTGCAACTCATAGGCTACAGAAGAAAACATACAAGCAAACGGGGAGCAGCCATTGCTGACGTTTTGACTAATGCGTACACAATGCTCGAGATCTTCACAGAAGCTCATCGAGGGTGCCTTCTGGGCCAGAGCAGATCAGTATATCTACGAACGAACGAAGGAAAAGGATAAAAGTATCTTGATAGGACTGTCCAAAAGTCCTCGTGCCCTGCAGCGGACACCTGAATGGATTGAACCCACGAAAGAGAAGAAGAGAGTCCTCGACATTGAGCAACCTTTGTCGTCATTTTTCTTTTGTTTATACAGTGACAATCCAGACACTAAGGCGTCAGCTCGTCTTTCAGTGAAATCAGCCAAGACCAAACTCAAGACAAGAGGGACTGCGACCAAAACTACGGAGACTGATGATGCCCCAGCCGAAGCCATAGCCGAAATCACGCTTGAGGATCCAAAGCCGATGTTCAAGGTCGACCGACGAGCACTCAAGACGTTCCGCATCCTCTTTTACGATCCAGATGTCACTTCTACCCCTGGTGAAGTTTCATGGAACGACTTCTTACATGCGTTGACTTCTGTTAGTCTTGCTGCCGAGAAGCTATACGGGTACGTCTGGCAATTCTCGCCATATACTCTGGAAGCTATCGGAATATTCATTTTCATGAACCTCACCCGCATAATAAAGTGCCCTTCGTCATTGCCAGACACCATGGCCGAAGACTTTACTGAACTTATGGGTGGACTGGGGAGGAGTTTGCACTCGACAAATAAAACCATGGGGTATTTAATTACTATATAGGATATGAGGGAAAGGATACGTTGATATTAGATCAACATGGATGAGATTCAATGATTTATTTACTGAGGCCAGGCATTTGCAATATGAATTAATCTAACAAGTGTTCCAAAATAAATGAATTATAAGAGTTCATACTTATGAGTGACCTAAGACTACGGCTCGCGGGAAATAAGTGTAAAAGAGTCAAGGTTTCTTATCTTCGGCGTTGTTGAGACAGCTGAAGCCAGGACCCAGATCACGGCCTACTGGATGAAAACCTTCCAACCTCGGGTAATACTTCAAGTTCGCTCCGCATATCGGAAGCGATTGTAATTCATTTATTTTGGAGTCAATTGGACACAGATTTCAGGGTTCCATCTTGAAGTGACAGGGCAGTGATGGTGTAAGAGCGTGGGGCACAAGCGTGATTGAGACTAACAAAGACGCAATATGGTGAAAGAGGATCGGGAATTGCGATAGCGAATGGCCATGCAGAGTGATTAGATTACGACATGATGTAACAGAAGAGCTAGCTAACGTGCTCGCGGAGAAGATGCGATAAGGATAGAAGAATAGCTCAAGGTATTGGGAATCCCAGTCCTGTCGCTTGGAGAGCTCTCATCGGCAATTGAACCTTCACCATCATTCCCGAGCACAATATTCCTGTCAATTAACTATGGCAACCGCAGCTGTAATTAACGGAGCAATTAATGGCTTCAATAATAGAGAGCCAGACTTATCGCACGCCGCTGTAGAGAATGCACCAGCCGAGAAGTCAACCCCAATTATCCAGACCAAGGACAACGCACCTACAACCGTACGCGATGGACCAGACGTAGACGAGACATCACCTTATTACAACCCTCGCCTTACTTTGATCGATAGGTTCGTTGACGAACCACGTCCGCTAAGAGTTGGTGTCATTGGCGCTGGCCTGGCCGGTATCACAGCAGGCATTCTTCTACCAGCCAAAGTCCCTGGCATCAAGCTTACCATTTACGAGAAGAACGCCGATGTCGTACGTCAAAACACCAAATGGCTTGAAAATTGACAAACTGACATTTGTGTAGGCAGGGACATGGTTTGAGAACGTTTACCCCGGTGTTCGATGCGATATTGCATCGCACGTCTACCAAAGCACATTCGCGCCAAAGACAGACTGGTCGGACAAGTACGCACCCGGCCACGAGATCCGCGAATATTGGCAATCGGTCGCGCGAAAGTTTGACGTTTACAAGTACGTCAAGCTCAATACTAGAGTCGAGGGAACAACCTGGGATGACGAAGAAGGTGTATGGATCACAAAGCTGCGGAACGTGAAGACAGGCGAAGAGACGGTCGAGAAGAATGAGTTCATCTTGACCAGTATCGGACGATTCAATGACTGGAAATTGCCCGACTACCCTGGAATATCTGAGTACAAAGGACACCTTCGCCATGCCTCCAATTGGAGCACGGATTTTGATCCCAAGGACAAGACGGTCGCGGTCATTGGCAACGGAGCGAGCGGTATCCAAGTCACAGCAAATCTCCAACCCATCGTCAAGCGACTTGATCATTATGCCCGAAACAAAACATGGATTGCAGCATCCTGGGCTGGTGAAGAGCGAAAGATCGAGGCCCAGCCATATACTGAAGAAGAGAAGAAGAAATGGGCAGAAGACCCCGACGCATACTTGGCCTTCCGAAAGGATCTCGAGAGTCTATACTGGACCAGATTTGACTCGTTCTTCCGAAACAGCGAGTCTAATCAGAAGCTTCGCGAAGCGTTCATCGACATTATGAAGAAGCGCCTGGTGAAGAAGCCAGAACTTCTTGAGCACATTGTCCCAGACTTCTCGCCGAATTGCCGACGTCTGACACCAGGGCCAGGATATCTTGAGGCTATTACTGAAGATAACGTGGAGTACATCCGCACACGTATTAAGCGCTTCACGGAGACGGGTATTGAGACTGAGGATGGCAAGCAGAGAGATGTCGATGCTGTCATTTGTGCGACTGGCGCAAACGTTGACATGGTTCCCGCATTCCCCATCCGCGCTCATGGACAGGAATTAAGTAACCTGTGGAAAGCTAATGGCACGTATGGCTATCCTTATACATATTTTGGACTTGGAACACCTGGTTTCCCTAACCTACTCTTCGTCCATGGACCGCAAGCAACAGGTCCATCGGGAACAGTCCCTCACAGCGTTGAAACGCAATTGACATACTTCTCCAAAGTCCTCCGCAAGGCTTCGCGAGAGGGCATCAAGTCTCTGAGCCCATCCAAGCAAGCAGCAGATGACTTTGTCGAGTACTCGGACGCCTTTTTCGCCAAGACAGTTCTTACAGATAAATGCAGTTCATGGTACAACGGAGGCAGACCTGGTGCCAGAATCCACGGGCTCTGGCCTGGAAGTGCAGGGCACATCACGTTCGTACGACAGGAACCTAGATGGGAAGATTGGGAGTACAAGTATATCGGCGATTCTAAGAATCGTTTTGCTCATTATTTGGGCAATGGATGGACCAAGAGAGAGACGGATGTAGAGGCTGATCAAACGCCGTATCTTCAAAGGCCAGATACGATCGATTTGCGGGATATTCACGAGAAGTGGTGGAGTATTCCATAGAAAGTTAGTTACTTTGACAATAAAGTGAAGATCAGCTTTTGGGCGAGATCTCGTCATGACATGGTGCCACGCACGTAATCGCGCGACTCGCCCGCACCTCCACGTGGAGAGCCCGTCTAATCTATCACGACTGCACTAAAGCATCGGAGCCGCTAAACACCCTTGCATTAGCTTCTTAATGGGACCATCTTTCTCGGGGAGTTGATCTTAGATCCTCCCTCCACGTACGTAGACTGCACTTGAGCGTAACCGAGAAGAAGTCGAACGACGAGACTATGTTAGTGAGGAAAAACAATTAGAGTCTCGAACCGGATAGATACCGAGATTCTGGTAAACGCAATGCCGCCACAGATATACGTTTGCGCTAGAAGAATTAATGCCCAAAGGGCTGGGACTTCGGCAGTTGAGCTGTAGGTGCGGTCAAGGGTTGGATTGCGTGCTGGTGCGATCGTGTTGGCGGTGGTTTCATGATGGGAAGGGAAATATAAATGTTGATCTTGTACCTACTTCCGCAGAACATTTTACAGCCGTGTCTCGCTAAAGATTCTGATAGCTATCAAGCTTGCTCTTCTGTTTCAACTTTCTTCAGTTTATACAGATCATTCTGAGTAGTAAGACAAGATGACGGTGGAAAACCGACATGCGGACAGTGAGGTTGCTCCTCCTCCCAAGGACCAGCTTCTTCCCGGTAAGATTTACCCCCAATATGCACGTCTTCTACTAACACTGCCAAGTCAAGTGGTATCGCTCCACATTCTTCAACATCACGGTGCTTGGCTTGTGTAACTTGTCTGCCCCGGGTATCTGGGTAGCCATGAACTCGCTTGGTGCCGGTGGTGCAGCCTCGCCCAAGCTCATCAACGCTGCCAATGCCTTGACGTTCTGTCTTATGGTGGTGTCTTGTTACTTCTCCAGTGCTATGGTTCGATACATTGGTATCAAGGGTGCTTTGATCTTTGGAACGTATGTATACTCCTACTGAACATACTCTCGAACACTGCTGATGGAATTCAGTCTTGGATATGCACCTTATGCCGCAGGTCTTTACACCAACAACCGCTTCGGAACAGAATGGCTCGTCCTTGTCGGTGCTGCTCTCTGCGGTATCTCAGCAGGTGTCTTCTGGATGGCTGAAGCCGCCATCGCCATCGCATACCCTGAGCCTTGGAACCGCGGCAAAGCTCTAGGCTACTGGCTCACCTACCGTCTATCTGGTCAAATTCTCGGTGGTGCCATCAATCTTGGTCTCAATGCCGACCGTAACGAGGCTGGAAAGGTCTCTTATACTGTGTACCTCATCTTCATCGCTCTTCAAGCTGTTGGTCCTTTCGTTGCTCTGCTCCTCAGCAAGCCGCATCAGGTTCAGAGGAAAGATGGTGTTACCGTGAAGTTGGAGATTGATAAGCTTCCTAGCTTTGAGCTTAAGGAGACTGCCAGGCTTTTCTTTACGAAGAAGTTCCTTTTGGTCGTTCTGTTCATTGGACAGGCTGTCTTTGCGGAGTCTGTCTTCTTTACTTATCTTGCCTGTAAGATCCTCTGGCTCTAGCTCCTTGAGCACTACTAACATAGAGGCAGTGTGGTTCTCTGTTCGATCCCGTGCTCTTGGATCCTTCTTGGGTGGTATCGTTGCCGTTACTGCTGGCAATATTCTAGGTGTAAGTCTCTAGGCCGCCCATTATTCCCCTATTGCTGACAGTATCATCATAGGCTTGGCTCGACCGTACAAAGGTCTCTCTCCGATTCCGCACCCGATCTTCTTTCGCCTTTCTTGCTACTCTCCAAGGTGCTTGCTGGATCTGGGCCACAGTCTTGGTTACTCGATTCCGGGAGACAAGGCCAACCTATGATTGGGTCGATTCGGGATTCGGCCATTCGTTCGCCATCTTCTTGTTCCTAACTTTGTCGTTCCAGCTTAACTACCTCTTCCTGTGAGTAATCATGAACGCACGTTACACGACCCTGATCTAAAGATTCTCTAGCTACTTCGTTATCCATCATCTAGCCAACACTCAGGACGAGATCATCCGTTTCTCTGCCCTCCTCCGAGGTACTGAGTCCGCCTGGCAAGCTCTCAGCTATGGCATCACTTCCTTGCCTCTTTTCGCTGAGGTTGGTGGAGTTTACTTCAACTTCGCACTTTGGGGTCTTTCTATATTCCCTGCTTGGTTGGTTCTCAAGAATTTCGGTTCTCATGCCCCTCCTTCACTCGAGAGCCCCATTCAAGAGGTCGATAGTCAGAACTTTGGGGCCAACTCTGGCGAGGAGAGTGATATTAAGAAGCACTAGACACGGGTGGGCTTATTAATGAACTGGGAAGGAGTATTCTTGAAAATGGTTTGAGAGGTGATGACTCACGAACTCATGAGTTTAGAAAGTTCTATACATATCGAACCTAGAATATTTATTTGAGAGTTGTTGAAGCCGTGCACCTTTCCTATGTCTTCTGGATGAAGATGAAAAACAGACGATATCAAGCCTTTCATTACCCTTCCAAGTTTCTTGTACATAAAACGGAAATATGATGACCAACTCCTTCTAGACTAACTATTGTCTCGGAAGATTGCAGATTCTGCGCCTCTGCAAGCCTCAGCGCGTGTACTCCACGTGGGCGTGATATGCCACTCCCGACAACTCGGCACTCTGACATGAAACTTCCGAGCTAGAAACACCCAGAAAAAAAACAACCCTGATGGAAATATCCAATATTTTACCCATTTGTGGAAGTTCCCCGAGTTTATCGTGTGGAAACTGAGGGGTTCGATCGGCAATTTTCATGAGCAAGACTCAGTGATGATTGCGCCATCGGTTAGTCCACCAAAACGCTCTTACACGCCAAGGTCTCATATCTATAGCCTAAGGATACCCTGTCCAGAGCTATCACTTGCATATTCAGTCATGGGCTCAAGAATCACGCAATAATCGTCTAGAAGTCCTGTATCGGCACCGATATCCGGAGCGTCTTAAAAGAAGAATAAGTTGGGAACCAGTACATCACCACCTAAACAACGAAGCCAGGCACAATCCAATCAGATTAGTTCCGCTTTTGACAGTCAACGTCATGGCTTCTCAGGATCAAGCATCCCAGCAGGGCAAAAAGAAGAGCCTTATCGTCAATGCCTTTGTCATGATGTGTTGGTGCCCCCTCATCCCGGTCAGACAAGATATACTTACAAGATTTTAGGCAGTGGTCATCAATCGCCAGGATTATGGAGACACCCTGAAGATGAGTCTTGGAGGTTCAAAGACACTGAGCACTGGGTCGATTTGGCCAAGTTGCTAGAAGCTGCCAAGTTTCATGGCATCTTCATCGCTGACGTGCTAGGTAAGAGACTGGAATCATGAGCAGGTAGCTTTCAGAGTTCTAACGACTGTAACAGGAGGCTACGATGTTTACAAGAAGTCCCTGGAACCTGCTATTATCTCTGGCGCTCAATGGCCTCTTACAGAGCCACTGGCCGTTATACCTGCCATGGCTGCTGCGACTAAGAACATTGGATTTGGTGCCACTGTTTCTGTTACCTATGAGCAGCCATATCACCTTGCTCGGCGGTTATCAACAGTTGATCACCTAACAAAGGGCCGGTATGTTTCCTGTTATTCAATGGAAGAACCAACTAACGCTTCCAACAGTTTAGGGTGGAACGTAAGGATGTCGAGTCTCAAACCAAATTCACCACTAATGAGACGTACAGATTGTCACTGGTTACCTAGACTCCGCTGCTCGCAACCTAGGCCATCCAGTTCAACTCGCCGTAAGTTTGATTTCCTCAAAGTAACAATGCAGTTTCTGATAATGATTAGCACGATGAACGCTATGCCCAGGCTGAAGAGTACATGGAAGTCATGTACAAGCTCTTCAACTCATCCTGGCGTGACGACGCCGTGAAACTAGACCGCGAGCGAGGTATCTACACAGACCCCGCCCTTGTTCGTCAAATCGACCATAACGGTAAATACTTCAACGTTCCCGGTCCTCACGTCGTGGATCCCAGCCCACAGCGAACACCACTGCTTCTTCAAGCAGGAGCCAGCAAGCCAGGTAAAGCCTTTGCAGCTCAGCATGCTGAGGCTATCTTCACTTCTGCACATGCACCTGCGGTGTGTAAGAAGAACATTGCGGAGATTCGACAAGTTGCAAAGGAGCAGTTTGGTCGAGACCCAAATAACATCAAGGTCCTCGCTCTTGTCACGCCTATCCTTGGTAGGACTGAGGAGGAAGCTCGGGCTAAGTATGATGAAGCGAGGAAGTATGCTTCGACAGAGGGTGCTTTGTCGCTGTTCGGTGGATGGACGGGTATGGACTTAAACCAGTACGGCGATGATGAGGAACTTCGACAGGTTGAAAGTAACGCTGTTCGGTAAGTTTCGTCCTCATAACATAAAGTGTTTCTACTAATATGGCTCTTCAGATCAACTGTAGAAGGCTATGCCAAGTTCTCCCCGGCGAACTCAAAGTGGACGAAGCATACTGTCGCCGAGCATGTCAGTCTTGGAGGCAACGGGCCTCTATTCGTCGGTACACCCTCTCAGGTAGCGGATAGCCTGCAAGTATGGATTGATGAGGCAGACGTCGATGGATTCAACTTTGTAAGTCCATATACTTGCCGTCTCGAACCGTTACTGACAATGGGAAGGGATATGTCCTGTTCCCTGGTACGTTCAAAGATATCATCGAACTACTACTTCCCGAACTTCGATCACGGGGACTTTTCTGGGACGATTACGCGGTGCCCGGTGGTAGCTACCGAGAGAATTTCTATGGCCTACCTGGTCAGAAGTATCCTCTTGAGGAGCATACTGCTTCCAAGTATCGTTGGGCTGCTGGCGTACCCGCAAGCGAACATAAGATTCCACAGTAGGTCCGCTGCATATAGTCTCAAAAGTAGTTGAAATAAGATTATGAAAAGGAAATCTTGCGTAACAATCCAGTGTAGTAGAGCGATCAAAACACCTGTGTGCCTTGAATCCCTTCTGGATAAAATAGGTTGAGCTCATGAACTATTTTCTAATATAGTACCATGATCATGTCACTTTTGTGATTTTTCATTGCTAAGTCTAATGGTTGAGGGGCTGCAGAGTCTTCAGGTGGTCTCATTTTTAATTAGAGGCAGAACTTTCCTTCTTTAGATTCTGGTACATGTACTGCCTCGTAGGAAGAAGGACGAAGAGGACAGAAAAGCTTGACGTCTTGGTAAATCTTCTCTACAGCTCATAACGGAACTCCTTATTCTCCAAGTCCGTCAAGTCCAGAAACTCATGGTTTTCTTCCACCTTGTACTGATCACCTAGTGCAGCCTTCTCGGCATCCCTCTTCTTATTCCTTCGATCAAAAACCCATCTCATAACCAGCAAGTCAACTGTACAAAGGAAGTAGATGATGCAGATAGAAATCTTTGCGGGGAGATATCGTGGTCCATCGCGAGCTTGAAAGGTGTGAGGTGAGATGATATTTCCAACTGTGTAAGCGATAGTTCCGATACATGAGACGGTGATTTTCTTGGTAGAGCCAGCGACATTGGAGCTTTGTAGTCCAAGAATGGTGGTCCAACCAATGGGGATGCCTCCAGTTGTGTAGTATCCAACGAGAGCGGGAACCTTTTCCGTGGTTGCCATTAAGATGGCTCCGATGATAGCAGGGATATGACCAGCAATGCAAAAGAACAGCCGCTGTCTCGTCTTCATAGCTCCGTAAGTCAGGCCAATCAGGAAGACAATCTCCCAAGCTCCGAGGGGAGTGACCAGCAACAAAGACTCTTCGTTCGTGTATCCCATACCCTTAACAAGAATATTTCCGAAACTTGTAGCAATAGAGTTGGGAATGTTAGCAGCAAAGACCCAAAAGGCATATAGCCAAGTCATGCTATCAGTCAAAGCCTCCTTAACATGGGCCCATTTAAAAGTCTGAGTTCCGATCCCCTGCACATTTCCTCGAATACGCTCAAGATGCATGGCTTTCTTCTCCTTATCCAGAAACCCAGCCACGGCGGGAGAGTCTGGCATGATGAACCAGAAACTAATCCCAACCACGACAGTGAGAAGCCCAAGAACCAGGAAGATGACCTGCCATCCTCGCAAAGCAGCATTTGGATCTTTTCCAACGTGCGTTGCAACACCGTAAGCGAAGTATCCGCCAAACATTTGAGCGGCACCACAGACTGAAAACCAAATACCAACTCGAAAAGCTTGTTCTTCTTTCGTGTACCATTGAGATGTGAAAAGAACCCAAGCTGGAACGATGGCAGCTTCGAGGGCACCAAGGAAGAATCGACAAGCGAGAAGGCCGCTGAAGTTATGGCACGCAGCCATACAAGCGAGCGTCACACCCCAGAGTGTGACGTTGACCGAGACGTACTTCGCTAGAGGGAAAACTTGGAGCAGCCGAACAGTAGGGAACTGGAAGCCGAGTTGACCGAAGAAAAAAATCGAAGCGACCCAGTTGAACTCATTTCCCTTGAGACCAGTGGATTGTTGGATGCCAGTGACGCTTGCGTAAGAGACTGCAGTCTTGTCGATGTACTGAAGGAAATAGACTGTGCAAATCAAAGGCATGATATGAGTATCGATGCGGCGGATGAGTCGCTTGTTGGCTTTGGCATCGAAAGGTTGACTAACTCCACCGGTTTCGTTCAATAAGTCCAGAGCAGCATCTGCTCCATCCTTGTGAGCATGATGGTCATGCTTTGGGATATCGGTTATATCATCAGGAGGAGTTTTGATCGAGTTGTCAGAAGATCTTGGTTCATTAGCTCCAACGGGAGCTGGCTCGATAGCCTTGTCATCTGCCATAGCTCAGTAGGAGAGTAGGCGAATTTGTATGAAAAACGAGCGCCATGGTGATGCGGTGGTGAGGCGTTGTATTTATATCCTTGATTTGATGAAAGAAAATGTCGACATCGCATCCTAAGCACTTGAAGCCAACAGGTCCCACGTTGTGTGGAGTGATTTATCAAGGATAATCGCTCCAGCTTCCTATCTTGGTTTATCATGCCCACTCAAATCGACATGTCGACCCATTATCTGAAGCTGAGCCAAGCACGTCATTGAGAGCTGAATGGTGCGAGAAATTCAAATTCTTTATACAAAAGATACGGGTTACTTGATAGAGAGGACTTCAGACTCTCAATGCCCATATCAGAACCAGAGTTTGTCAGGGACAGGACATAGGATATACTGCAAAAGTCTATTTACCCTATCAATCCGCAACGTGATTAGGCCATTAATAACTTATAAATTGCAACTAATACAACAATAATGACCTTCAACTCATGCTATGAGGTAGGTATATTGTAGTTTAATCAGGTACCCCATATATGATGTGTCTCCAGAGATGTTCAACCTGCGGCATGCTAATGCTATCATGAGTTCCAAAATAAACATCACATGCACATGAACTTTTAAAAGGGAGATAATAACTTTCACAATATATCAAATTACCATTGAGTCGGTTTAATAAGTTTCATATGTCGGACTACGAAGCCCAGTACGTATGTGGCGTTTGAGTATTATTTCCTAAACTTCACGATGCCCGTGAAGAAAGTGTCCAGGGCCCGCTGAACATGCTCACGACTGTTTGCTACGGATCAAAAACATGCCGATTTTGCATCTAATAAGAAACTCGGCTATCATGCAATTAATATTCATATTCGGTTTCGTCCTCGCAACAGGCAGCAACTGGCTATTGCTTTGTTGTCATTGGATCATGAACGCCACTGAGTTTAGTTTAGTGTTGTTTTAACTTCGAATAAGCGCCACAGTGACGATTGACGAAGCTTCACCAGTAGTCTTGATCCAAAAGCGCCTCAGCTTACCAAGTCTGATGGACAGGGCTGAAACTCAACATGTACAAAGAAGGGCGTGCTCCCATTGAATCAGCAACTCAAAGAACCGTTTTCTCACAATTATTTTATCAGCTCTTAAACCTCGTAGCTGCCATTTTGAGCACGCAGATATCATGCCTCGATATATGATCCTGATCAAAGCTTCTCCAGAAGCTGAAAACCCAACTTCCACTGGCCCCGAGATCTTCGAAGAAATGACAACCTTCAACGAAGAGCTTCATGCGGCTGGCGTTCTTCTCTCAGCCGATGGTCTCAGCCCAACCAAAGATGGCTACCGTGTTACATACTCCAAGGATGGTCCTGCACAGGTCACCAAGGGGCCTTTTGACGTTGAGAAGGAAGAGCATGTTTGTGGCTGGTGGATTCTTAAGACAACAGATGGTGAAGAAGCTGTTAGCTGGGCGAAGAAGATCCCTTTCAAGGAGGGTGAGGTTACTGTCAGGAAAATTGCGGAGTTGGATGACTTTGGGGATAGTGTGACGGATGATGTGAGGAAGAGGGAGAAGAAACTCGCCAAGGATCTGGAAAAGAGCAATGAATCGAAGTAAGAAAGGGATGTCAGGCTGTCCTTGCCACAAGTTGTTGTGAGCATTGACATTGATTGCTCACTTTGGAGTGAAGCATCATGCTGAAGGTTGCGCACATGTCACAGTCGCTACTGGTCATCACTCGTTGTTGCTCCAATGAAATGAGGATATTGTTAATAAAATTCATGGTATTGAAATGGGTAATTAAGAAACAAATAACCGGCTGATCCAATCAACTCCATGCTTTGCTATACAACATCTTGAAACCTTTTTACCCTCAGGTTATTCACAGTCCCCCTCTACATCCATCTTATCCATGAACTAAGGCGCCTCGTGAAGACCACCAGGTCCCTGGTATCCGTTCTGCGATGGGTGAGTCCATGGCTGGCCAGCCATTTCAGCCGGAGCCTGCTGCGTAGGGGCCTTGTAGTACTCATGCACAGGCTGGTTCTGCGCACCAACAGGCATCTCACTAGGCGGCGCGTATCCTCCAGCAGTAGCACCTTTACCCTTTCGGAAATGTCTCCAGAGAAGAAAGCCAGCACCGGCGAGCAGGGCAATGCCGCCAATTGTCGCGCCGACCGCCACGCCGGCTACAGCACCAGTGGAGAGACCTCCATCATCTTTGTTGGAGGAAGTGTCTGTTGTTGTCTCGGTTGCAGCGGCGGTCGTTGTTGTCTCAGAGAAAGCAGCGGTCGATGAAGGAATTGGGGAGGCAGTTGTTGGAGCAAGGGAAGCAGATGTCGTCTCGTCCTTGGGAACGGTAACGTTGAACGCAGCTGAAACGGCGACCATATCGTTTGTGCCGGATTTAAAGAGGGCGTAGTGGAAAACAGCGTCTCGATTGTCACCAACTTCTAAAGAGAAACCGTTAAAGTTGACTGTCCAGATATAACTCGTCGATGTTGTGTTTTCTAGACATCAGATGTTAGTTGACAAGAATCTCGGTGAGTGTACGCGCGCGCGCCTACCTTTGAGCTGTACGAAGAACTGAGTACCGCCGCCAGCGGGAGGATAATCCTGCCAGAGCAACAGGTTGGTCTCTTCAAGATCCGTATTCCATTCCACGTTCATACTATCATCGACATCGTAAGTTGGGTTATTCTTCCATCCCGAAGAACCAGATCCTCCAGGGGTAATAAAACTGGTGTCAGCAGCAACTTTGGCGGCAAAGCTGCCCAGCAGTACGGTGAAGGGTAAGATAGCGAGCATTATGTCGTTAACGAGCTTCCCTCAAAGAATATCAGAACTTCAGCCTCGCAATCTTCAAGAAGAGGCTGTCACGAGTTATTGTTGGTCACCCAGTCTCAGCAGACCAAGATGATAGAAGAAGAAGAGGAAAAAACAGTAGAAGGGGAGACACCACGCTCAGTTGCTCAGTCTCTGTTTCATCACTCAGCCCCGATGGGCGAAGATCCCTGTCTTAGCGTTGAAGGGGAAATTTTGGGGGCCGGGGTGTTGTCCAGTGAGATGGTGAGATTATAGGTAGAAGTTCCGCTTTCTTACACTCGAGACCACTAGCTCGGATCCTTCTGATACCAAAATTAATCTAATGGCGTGGATTAGGAGCGGATTTATAAGAGACTCCGACTGAGGCTGCACTGACGGGAAATTGAAGTCGCGTTAGTGGCGATAGCACGGATATGTCAAGATACTCGATAAAGTAAGTTCTCGGGTCAACGAGTTCAGCCTCTAACCAAGTCTCCCCTGTATAGATGTGTTTATACTGTAATTAGATCTCATCTTCACGTTTGAAGCTTAAAATCAACCGTATTGTATAATGATAAACAATCACCGCCATTGAGGGATAATTTTACCAAGCCACGCGATCCAAGCTAGCCAGGCCCAAGTTCAAGTTTAGACGCCTGATGATCCCGTCAGCCTTAGCCATGGATATCCATGGGTGCAAGCGCCACTCCGAGGCTTGGCTTCGGGTAGGGCCATTCCCGCCGTTATTGTTTCAGCCAGAGAATCAGATGTTGACTACCCTGAGGCAATAGAAAACAGGACGAGAACTATGGAGTGTAATAAGGGTACTCAATTGATCCTTACGTGTTTAATGCAACACTGTTGCATTCGGAAATAAAATGCTTACAGCATCACGACAGCTGTTCTGTTCCTTGCAGAAGAATGAAACGCTGATCTCACGGCATGTGCATATCGGGGCAACCATCTTTGGCAACATAAAGGATTGTCATATCGTCTTACTCATATCAGATCTTATATCAACGTCAAACGTATCTCTACTAGCAACATGCGCTAAAAATCAAGTCAAACCAAGAAAAACCTTCCAATCACGAGCTCAGAGTCGAGAGTTCACCTTCTTCAGCTCCCCCCCATCGGAATCATTCTCACCCAGCATCTCGCGAACAAGAGCCCTTCCAGCCGCCCGTCCCGAGAAGATACATCCTCCAACAAACGTTCCCTCAAGAGAATTATACCCATGGACGCCTCCACCGCCAAAGCCCGCAACTTCACCAGCTGCGTATAATCCTGGGAAAGGTGTACCATCTGCTCGCATGACATTGCTATCCAGATTCGTCTCAATACCGCCCAATGTCTTGCGCGTAAGAATATTCATCTGCACAGCGATCAACGGGCCATGGGCCTTATCGAGCAGTCTATGAGGCGGAGCAACTCTGCTTCGACGATCAGGCCAGTATGTTCGCGCATTGTTGATAAGCATTGCTTGCGCGTCCTTCGAGTATGGGTTGTCGAATTGGCTGTCTCTTGTTTCGACTACCTCTTTGATAGCGTCGAATTCCAGTAGAGGACCGTTGCGCTTCTTGGCGAGTTCGTTCATACCAACTACTAAATCTTCCAGGTTATCACGGACAACGAAGTCCTTGCCGTGCTTTTGAAAGTTCTGAACTGGGACAGTGCCTTTCTTGCCGAAGATTCGAGTGAGGAGCAACCAGATGCTCTTATTCGTGACATCGGGATTCTGCTCTGAGCCAGAGAGGGCGAATTCTCGAGCGATAATGCTCTGGTCGAGGATGAACCATGTGTAGTCATATCCTGTGCTGCAGATATACTTCAACGTCGCAAGGGTATCAGAACCTGGGTAGAGGAATGGTGGCAGTCGCTTGCCAGTTGCATCGAGCCAGAGAGATGAAGGGGCAGGCAGGACTCGAATACCGTGATCTGGCCAGATGGGGTTCCAGTTCTGAAGACCCTCGGTATAATGCCACATTCGGTCGCGGTTGATAACATTCGCGCCGGCATCTTCGGATATACCGATCATGCGTCCATCAACATGGTGAGGAACACCAATGACAAAGTTCTCTGGGATTTTAGGACCTAATCTGTCGACAGGCCATGCAGCCTTGACAGCATCGACATTGCCTCCAATACCGCCCGAAGAAACGACAACTGCTGAGCCGTAAATTTCAAACTTGTCCTTTTCGACCCGGTTCGACTTGACGCCACGGGCAGCATCATCGTCTTCCAGAATCGTGCCTCGCACTCCGACAGCACGTCCGTTGTCGTCGATGATCAGTTCATCAACCCTGTGTCTGAACTTGAAGGTGACGATGCCCTTCTCTGCAGCTTTCTTGACAGGGTCTGCAAAGACCTTGACAACCTCTGGTCCTGTACCCCAGCTGACATGGAACCTTGGAACAGAATTTCCATGACCATCTGCAGTACCATCACCTCTTTCAGCCCATCCAACATTCATCAAAAAGCCGAGGCCTCTCGCCCTGACATAATCCTCCATCTCATCGGTGGCAAAGTCCACGAACGCTCTGGCCCACTTACGCGGCCAGTAGTCGTCCTGTTCACGATCAAACCTCGCTGAGCCCATCCAATCTCTGTACGCCAGCTCCTTCGAGTCTTTAATTCCCATTCTTCGCTGATACGAGGAATCGACCATGAACAAACCACCCAGGGACCAAAAAGCTTGTCCGCCAATGTTGTTTTCATTTTCTTGATCGACCAACAGAACGGGTACTTTACGCTCTGAAAGTTCAAAAGCTGCGACGAGGCCAGCCAGGCCAGCGCCGACGATGATGACGGGTTGTTTCTCTTGAGAAGCCATGATAAAATTGAGAGATTATGTTTTTGAAAAGAGAAAGAAGAGGCGCAGACGCGCAGAATATGAATACGGAGGTTCGGGACGCGCGGGGTTGGATCAGCCTGAATAGAGTTTGGTAGACCCTAGTCAATGCCTCGGTTCATAGAACATGCGCCAAGCCACAGTAGCAGATGCAAGACTTGAAGATAGACACGGCACTTCACACGGGATACAATAATTGGATAATGGCCTGATCAGACGGTTATAAAGTTTACTTGGTCTCATTCATCAATTACGCGTATATACGACCTCAGGTATCCAGGTTCCGAAATTCAAACTCAACGCCGATCACCAGAGCACTTCTAAATATCAATCTCTTGAGCTCATAGACCAAGATCAGGCTTCTTGGCCTGCTCGATCTTTAACTTCTTTTCTTCCTCCGAGAGCTTGTCCCACTCAGCGACGTTCTCGTCCCAGAGCCTCACGCACTCTACGTTCCAGTTGCAGTCCTCAACTTGGCCGTATGCTGGATGACGATAGCGAGGATGCTTGCTGGGCCAGTTGGAGGCATGGTAGTGATGCTTTACCAACGCACCGCGAGAGTCGTGGTTACCAGAGTCAGAGTGTCCCTGTCCCGCGCAGAAGGCTTCGACATTCAGGACAAGAACTCGACCGACGACTCTGGACTCATCAAGGTTATGGAATAGATCCCATGTGACCTTTCCACCACGATGATTCTTGCGCATTTGCTCCAGCAAAGCTCCTGTAAAAGCAGAAGGACCAGTGCCGCTGATGACTTGGTCAAAGGTAAGCTCGATATCTCCAAGAGCAACCTTTTGCTTCTTTGCCTCAGCCTTGAGCCAGACCATGATATGCTCGATAAGGTGGAGCATGACTGGTTGGTGAGGCTTTGCAATGATAGTCCATTGGCAGAAAGACTTTGACTTCTTGCCTAGAATTGGGTGATCGCTGAACTCAGGCTGATCAATCTCGACACCAACAATCAAGTCAATGTCATGTTCGTCGTATCGCTCGGGGATAAAACGATGCACAGGCCTCAGCGCTTCGACGTCAATGTCTGCGTAGACACCTCCTTGAGCATACATGATCATGTATCTCAATAGATCAGCCTTGATAATATGCAAGTTGATGCTCTTGTAAAATCTGACAATATCCGGTCGATTTATCGCACTCCCCGCACCAAAGTGCTCCTCCACAAATGCAAGCTCATTGTCGTCCGTGAGAACTTCATATCGCATTCCAGGGTTCTTGTTAACCCACGTTCTTGAAGTAATCAAGTCACGATCCTCAAAGTTTAATGGATCGACTTTCCATGTTTGCCAGATCTTTTGTGGAAACGTGCTAAAGCGTGATGGTGTTGATACAATCTCTTTTTCTTTCCGGAACACGCCGAGGGGGCTGGGTATAGAGTAGAAGATGTCGAAGTTAAGGATGATGAAGAGGACGATGACACATGCCATGTACAGTGGTATACATCTTTGCATCTGGGCTGGGACTTTGTTTCTGAACTTTGCTGTTGAGGCCGCCAGAGTTGGCGAGCCCAATGGAGTGCCCATCTTGGTATCGTAACTGTCGGTCTTTGTAACGGTCCACTCAACGGTGGTAGGAGGGATACGAAGATTAGACGGGATATTTCGACGAGGGCCACTCGCCATGACCAGTAGACGTATTCACAGGCAAGAAGCTTCTCTGCAGACAAAGCAGAAGAGACACTGAACGAGGAGAGAAAAAAGAGTTATCTGCAGATGGAAAATGCAACATGCAGCTGAGCCCTAGAACCCTTAAGTGGAACTCGACGTAACCAAGCTTTTACCAAGAAAAGAAATACGGACCTTTCACAAGACGAGAGAGACGTTTTCTTATCAAATTGCAGCTGCGGAAGAGGACCGAAGAAGGATTGTGGAGAGAGAACCCATGGATGACCCCATGTGATTGTTGTGCATCTCGGCAGGGTTCGAGTAGAGAACTTCCAGGAAAGGCAGCTCCTCCGTGGGATGGGGGGGATCGTGGAGGTGGGTTGGAGCGGCCTGGGGTACGAGGCCGTGCTTCTGGGG
>JABEEQ010002423.1:0-12932 GCA_014824365.1 Fusarium sp. NRRL 66894 | reverse complement strand
CTCAAAGGCTACTCGGAAGATGAGCTGTTCAATTACCGGCCAACTGTTTTCAAAAACCTTGTCGAGTGCGCCAAAGCTGTTATCATGGCCATGCAACAATTCGACATCGAGCCCCAAAACGAAGAGAACAAGGCACATGCGGAATTCCTGTTAGAATACCAAGCCGAGTCTGGTCCTCAAGCGCAAATCGATCCGAAAGTGGGCGCAGCGGTACAATCTCTGTGGAATGATCCAGCGAAGGATCTTCTCATGGAGCATCAGACAGAGTTCTACCTCATGGATTCCGCGGAATAGTATGTTCAGGCAGTTAATATTGGGCGCGGATTGTTGCTGACTTGGCTTGTTCCAGTTTCTTTCAAGAAGCAATGCGAATAGTATCATCAGACTATCTACCGAACGAAATGGATGTGCTCCGAGCGCGAACGAAGACGACAGGTATCTATGAGACGAGATTCCAAATGGGGCAACTAAGCATTCAGTAAGAACATACGACTCCCGCACTGGGCACGAACTTCTATTAACACTTTGACAGTATGTTCGATGTTGGTGGCCAACGAAGCGAGAGAAAGAAGTGGATACACTGCTTTGAGAACGTCACATCAATCATCTTTTGTGTGGCATTGAGCGAATATGATCAAGTCCTGCTCGAGGAGAGCAGTCAGGTAAGCTTGGAAATTGCAATAATGATATCCGGGGGTGTCTTCTAACACCAGCATTAGAACCGAATGATGGAGAGTTTGCTCCTTTTTGACTCGGTTGTCAACTCACGGTGGTTCATGCGTACTAGCATCATCTTGTTCCTCAACAAGGTTGATATTTTCAAACAAAAGCTGAGCAGGTCTCCGCTGGGCAATTATTTTCCCGATTACTCGGGTGGTAATGATGTCAATAAAGCAGCCAAGTATCTACTCTGGCGATTCAATCAGGTCAACCGGGCGCATCTAAACCTGTATCCCCAGTAAGTTTTGTCAATGTCGACAATGACTCCTGCAGGTCTCTAACATGAAGTAGCTTGACGCAAGCAACAGATACGTCAAACATTCGACTCGTTTTCGCAGCAGTCAAAGAGACTATCTTGAATAACGCACTTAAGGACTCGGGCATTCTTTGATAGCGAATCACTGCTCATTTGAATTTACAACCACGATGTTAAGGGCACGGGACTGTTGGTTGGCGTCGAGAGCATTTTTTTGGAGTTTGGGGTACGGGGCTCAGGACGACATCGATTTTATACGATCCTTCCTTTATTATTTATTATTTTTGTTCAAGCGACGTCTATACTGTGAGCCTTCCTCGGGTATAGTCTCCACGGCTACGAACGGGCATTTCTCTTATGCCAATCTCTTCGCCGGTTCACAATCCCTGGAGATGCGCCTGATTGTCTGCAACTCCAGGGCAAACCCCTTCCGAAAAGAGTACAATCGACATGGAGTTGAATTTGCGGTTTATATACCTTGGTCTGGCATATATTGTGCTTCATCGAGCTTTGGGCGACTAGACCTTGCATGAGCTCAGGGTTCAGGTTGGGCTTTGTTCAATTGGGATCTGAAGCATGGTATGACATGGAAACAAATGGGGTTCGCAATGCGACCCAGGTTGCTGTCGTGAAGCTGCTTAGCGAAGCAGTCTGGTCACTTTGGATTGAAAAGAAATCCCGGAGTGCGGGATAGGCGGAGACATTACGCTACTGGCATTCCTATGGCTTTTGTCGAGCTCAAAGAAGTGGGAGAGAAGCAGGCGTATGGTTTCCGTTTCCAGGGAGATTGGTGTTTATGGAGCTGACTGGGAACATCAATGAAAGCCGGACTCATTGTCTGGCATGCTAATGGGTCGCTTATCTTCTCCAGGTACATATGTAGTTCTCGACTCAAACGAGGCGAATTCACGATATTTATATCATGAAATTGCCTTTGCTGGACTCTGTTTGGACAAGGTATACATAATGGACGTGATGTGAAAGATGGATTTTGTTCCAATGAGATAACTCGCTTGCCTGGACACCCAAGTCAAGTATGATAGTTATAAACCGTTGGTATGCGTACCATTACCTGGCGTAATAGACCCAATAGCTTTATGCTCCGCGAAACGTGCTGTTATGGATTTAAGGAGGATAATAAACTTTACTGGGAGGGAAAAGGGAAAGTTTTCGATGGTCCTGGGAGCTACGTACCTTGAATTGACCTGGATGAGGGGCTGAATGTGGATTGGAGCTTTGACCGTGAGCCATGAGGCGATCGGCAAACTAGTGCACAGGGGCCTACGCCCATGAATTACATATCCCTGTTTCTGGCGACACACACACTCTCTCGACATCTCAACGCCTGATGCTCGGCTACCATACTGTGAATGTCGCTCGAGTGTCGAATTGCTGCTGTCGCCTCCACTATGGGGTTGGGAGCCCAGATTTGTCGTTTATAAGGTCGTGGCCAACTCTCTTTCACCTCTTTTTAAGCCTCCAGTGCCTCTTCAGCCGGGGCTGATCACGTGGCAAGCAGCACCACGTTACCTTCCCCGACGAGGTGACGATGGCGAGTAAGGCGCGCGATGCCAGCATGAGCTGTCAGGTCTATCAACTCAAAATAAAACTCTCAAAAACACACTTCAGGCAGCATACCAACTACCCACACAATAGCCCAAGATAAGCTTCTCAGCTTATCATCTGATCAGGTCTGATGCATACAAGAGAACTCTAAATACATTCCCCAAGGGATAAAAAGGCTGCCTCCAGCCCCTCCATCATGGAGGTGACGATGGCCTCCTTTGCCTCTGACACAAATACCAGAGCAGATCATAAAGAAGGCTAAAAACGATGTCAGGCTCTTCTTGGGCTTTGTTGCCGCCGGAGATTCGGCTACAAATACTGGAGGTAGCCTTGCGCCAGGAGGGTCGCGGCTCCTACGCGGCTGTCTGCTCAGAATGGAAGGCATTTATTGAGCCGCAGACTTTCTACCGACTAGAATTACAGGTACCATGCCTAGAGCAACTTGGCCATATGACCACTCGAACCGCGGGTCTTGTTCGTCAAATTCGGCTGAATATTGAGCTACCGCGATACTCATGTCGCTCTTGCCAGTGGCCTGAATCAAGTTCGCGTATGTCGCAGCATAGCTCCATCTTCAGAGCTGCGATACAGAAACTGTTTACTGTCTTAAGTGCTTGGAAACGGACAGACCCCTTAGTGTTAGAGCTTAACACCTTCTCACCTAGCGACTCGGAGCACTGGTTCAAAAATTATTGCATTGGACTAGACGCCCAAACCGATGGAGAATCTGAGCAGCAGCAGCAACAGCAAGAGGCTCCCGCTAGATGGCATGACCCAAAACACGGCTGGATTGATGACCGGCTGGTCGAGAGCCCCTCTGCAGAAGCTATGTCACGTCTCTTCGCCCCGATATGCTTAAGTCTTCCGGAGAGCATCCCATAGGTCCACGCAGTGACACGGCTTGTCATACGTCGAGAATGTCGGCGGCAGATTATACCGCCAGTTCTGAGGCTATTGCTACAGAAACTTCCTCGGCTACAAACTATGGTCTACGAGCCATGGCGCGCTTGCCGCCGCAGCTGGAAGATTGCGTGTGATAAGGGTATGTTGAGGTACCAACTGTTTGATCGACGACCTGATCATTTATTTACAGAGTTTGCATCCGTGATTCAAGACAGTCTGCCGAGTCACGTCGGAATGCTCTCGATCTTTGAGGATCCCAATTCTGAGCTTGTGTCGGCAATGCACCGCGATCCGTTGTTCGAGCAAGTTATCGATGATAACATGACGGCAGGTGCTGAGCTAGTCAGAGCCCTGGTCTTGAGGAGTTGTGACCTCAAACATCTCTCAATCTCCTTCATGGTTGATGTCCAACAATTTTTGGACTCTTTGCAGTCAACCCATTGCTGCCACAAATTACGATCGCTCACACTCACGGCGTCCATCCTCAAAAGAGAATCCCAAAGTAGGCGAATTGCTTCTTTCTTAAGCGACGCGAGCTCGTTTCCACAAGAGATGAAGCAGCTCGAACGATTGGTACTTTGGAACAGTAAGCGAGGAGAGGCGTGTGCGGTCATCTATCAGAGGGACAGATCAAGCAAGCAAGCTACTCTGACGTGGCGCGGAACATGGCATTTTGAGCTGAATTACGAAGTGGTAGAACCCTGGAAGAAGGTCGACACAGATTTAATCCTCCGAATCGAAAATGAGCAGCTACAAGCAGTCGTCAAACAACACGGTGATGCCATCTACCACTTACGTTTGCCAGGGGAGGTTATCGATCTAATTTCTGCCCGGCAGCTACGACAGGAAGCATTTGTGGGAGAAGAGGCCTGATGAAGGGTCTTATTGTTGGCTCCTTATCTATTTCTTGTTGAAGAGTCAGGTCTAAAAGAAATGTAGAGTATCACTTGAGATGGACAAGGCGATAGACAGGACAATTACTGTGCAAGAAACCGTCCAAGTCATATTTGTGACGAGAAGCAAAACGGAGGGAGTAGTACAATACTTCTGACTTCGAATTGATGATGTTCCCTAAGTCCTCACCCCCGGCAGCGGTGCCTCTTTCCCGTGCCTACATAATATCTTTTGTAGCTCCCTAGAGAGATGTCTCCTTCCTTCAGCATGATGGCTATTGCATCGCAAACAGTGGAAGGAAGAATTCGAACGGGGGGATGCCTGGCCGGTCAAACTGGCATAAATATTCCAACTCTTGTCTACGTTGGTCCTTTTTCTTTTCTTCCACCAGGAGCACCATCACCAGCAGCAGCAGCAGCAGCCGCAATACCAATGTGAGGTCCATGAGTATTGTACCCTTGAATCTCCATCATCCCTTCAAGACGTCCAAGATTCCTGTCATGATGGACCATGTACAGCGTCATCTGATAATTGCGTTCACCACCACAGTGTTACTGAGCACTGTCTAATGTGGTTCATCTCATAGGCCGGTGCTTCGCTCTGGTCGTGAAGTCTCCCGCCCCGAGCCGCTCTCGCGGCAGCTCAGGCTGCAGATTTAGCCCTCTCCATGCACGAAGGGCTGTTGCCCGTCCTGTTTGCGTCGCTTCAGCGGGTTGAGAAGTGCAGGAAGCGCCTGAAAAGGGTCTTGAGACGGACGTGAAGGTACGTGATTTCTTCTATTTCCGTCTTCATTATGTACCTGTTGGATCGCATCGCATGTTCTACAAGTGTAGGTGTGCGTCGCATGTCGTCATGTCACAGAACGGTTGCTGCGGGGGAGGGGAACCATGCCGCCAGTTGGTGATGGTATGCGACCTAGAGCAAGCAAGAGGACGACATTGGCCAGTAAGCGGAGCAAAAGAGACAAAATGCGACGCAGTATGGGTTAGAGCTCGACCTTCAACGCGGCAGCAAGACAAAACAAGAACACACGGTAGGCAAGTGAAGCTGTTGCTTTGTTGTCTTTTCTGGCTCGGCTCGTTGTGGAGAGGTTGCCACATGATACCATATTAGAATGGATCTGCTCATGGTGGAGGAAACTGGACGGGAAGCTCCCTCCCACCACCATCAATCGTTGCACTTACCCAGAGACAGAATATAAGCTCCCTGCAGCTCCCCTCTCTCAGCTAATGACTTGAGCTACTTTTCCTCCTTTCTTCCTCTTTCTTTTCTAACCTCTCTCTCAGTTCATCCTCCGCTGACCTGTCAATCTTCTCTTCACAGCATCTGTTCGTCAATTGACATAAAACTAACCATATTATCCTCTCTCATCGTTACCTCAACTCGTTTCGTCCCTGTCATCCTTCTCCTCAAATCTTCTTTGTCTACTCCACCAAGCTCCCCTGTTCCCCAAGCTCCCGCCTTCTCCGGATCCCCATCAACTAAAACGGACGGCCTTTCTGGACAACTGAATCCGCGCAAGTTCCCTGTCCTCAACGAAGTCGACAGAGAAAGTCGACAGAGAAAGTCGACAGAGAAAGTCGACAGTCCAGATTCGACATACCACGGCTCATAACCTCCGTTCTCATATAAACTTACCTTGCCTAGATCAGATCCCTGCACTTATTGGGATTCTGAGCCGCCACGATAAAAGCAGGGCACACCAGAAACTACTGCAACTTTACCTTGCCCCTTCAACCCCGCTCCCCCACCCAAAGCTGTGGCACACCTCGCGTCGTTAGCCAGTCGTGTTATCTAACGTCGAGAACTCGTTGAGTGGCATCAGTAAACCTTGTTCTTGATGTAGGTGATCTGATCTGATTCTCGCTTCACAAAAGGACAAGGGGTCTATCAATAGTGGTTGAGTATTTAACTGTTATGCCCCGGCACTGAAAGTTCTTATCTCTCTTCTCTCGTCCCTCAATTTCCTCACCCGCTCTCACCACACGACTAACAAGCTTGTGGATAGAAGCGATGGCGTCTGAACAGCAGCGTTTGCCCACCCGTGAGAGGCGCCCCTCCACCTCAGCCCCGATTGTCGACATTCAGGGTGCAGTCGGCCCCGCAGGCATCTCCCGCCCAAAACACACCCGAACTGCCACTGGTTTCGGTCCTAGTGAGATCAAGAGCTTTGAAGGTACGTTGTCTATGCAATCAATCTGCAATTCGTTTTGAACCGAATTGGTTTTCTTTGAGCTATCTTAAATCGTCAAGATTCTTTGCTCAACGCCTTCCCCCATCAAATCACTGGAAACGATATGCCTGTCAATGTTGACTTACACCACCAACAGCCTCAATTCCCGAACCTCAGCGTGAAGCATGGAAGCGCAACCAGTCTAGTGGCTTTACTGGTAAAGACGGCTTCGAGAAAGAGGTTGTCCGCCACGTCGAGACCACTCTCGCCCGCTCTGTCTTCAACTGCGATGAGCATGCTGCCTACTCTGCTACCAGCTTGGCTTTCCGTGATCGCCTGATCCTTGATTGGAACAGAACTCAACAGAGACAGACTTACCGCGATTCCAAGCGCGTTTACTACTTCAGTCTTGAGTTCTTGATGGGTCGTGCTCTTGACAATGCTATGCTCAACGTAGGCCAGAAGGATACTGCAAAGGGTAGGTTGATTCAGACCCCAGCTTACTGATACCTTGCTAATGTGAGCTACTAGCTGGCCTGGCTGAGCTCGGCTTCCGAATCGAAGATATCATCACTCAGGAGAACGATGCTGCGCTGGGTAACGGCGGTCTTGGTCGCCTCGCTGCCTGTTTCCTCGACAGTCTGGCCTCCCTCAACTACCCCGCTTGGGGTTACGGTCTCCGATATCGATATGGTATTTTCAAGCAGGAAATTGTCGATGGATACCAAGTCGAGGTGCCTGATTACTGGCTTGACTTCAACCCCTGGGAGTTCCCACGACACGACGTCACTGTCGATGTAAGTCATAGAATACTTGATCAACAGTCAAGCACAGCTAATCTGAACACAGATTCAATTCTTTGGACATGCTAGGAAGACTACTGATGAGAATGGCAAGTCCGTTGCTATTTGGGAGGGTGGTGAGATCGTTCAGGCTGTTGCCTACGATGTGCCCATCCCCGGGTACGATACACCCACAACAAACAACCTGAGACTGTGGTCCAGCAAAGCTTCTGGTGGAGAGTTTGATTTCCAGAAGTTCAACAATGGTGATTACGAGAGTTCAGTTGCCGATCAACAACGAGCTGAGACCATCAGCGCTGTTCTGTACCCCAACGACAATCTGGAGCGTGGAAAAGAACTTCGGCTGAAGCAGCAGTACTTTTGGGTTGCTGCCTCCTTGTACGATATCGTTCGCCGCTTCAAAAAGTCCAACCGTCCTTGGAAAGAGTTCCCTGACCAGGTGGCTATCCAGCTCAACGATACCCACCCTACACTGGCCATCGTGGAGTTGCAGCGAATTCTCATTGACATTGAGCACCTTGAATGGGACCTGGCTTGGGAAATTGTCGTGAACACCGTGAGTCGATCGAACAAGTTTGTACTTTCATCCTCTAACTGTTTTCCAGTTCGGCTACACCAATCATACTGTGCTGCCCGAAGCTCTGGAGAAATGGCCTGTTGGTCTGATCCAGCACCTTCTACCTCGACACTTGCAGATTATTTACGATATCAATCTGTTTTTCCTCCAGAAGGTTGAAAAGGCATTCCCCAATGACCGAGATATCTTGAGAAGAGTGTCCATCATTGAGGAATCTCAGACAAAGATGGTGCGCATGGCGTACCTGGCTATTGTTGGATCACACAAGGTCAACGGTGTTGCTGAATTGCACTCGGATCTCATCAAAACCACAATTTTCAAGGACTTTGTCGAGATCTACGGCCCTGACAAGTTCACCAACGTGACCAACGGTATCACTCCTCGCCGCTGGCTCCACCAGGCCAACCCTCGTCTTTCGGAGCTCATCGCTTCCAAGGTCGGGGGTAATGGCTTCCTCAAGGATCTCACCACTCTCAACCAGCTCGAGAAATTTGCTGATGACAAGGAATTCCGGAAGGAGTGGTCCGAGATCAAGTATGCCAACAAAGTCCGACTCGCTAAGCTCATCAAGTCGGCCGTAGGTGTCACAGTGAACCCTGCCGCTCTGTTTGACGTTCAAGTCAAGAGAATCCACGAGTACAAGCGACAGCAGCTCAATATCTTCGGTGTTATTCACCGATATCTTCACCTCAAGTCATTGTCCCCTGAGGAGCGTAAGAAGCTCGTTCCTCGTGTTTCCATCTTTGGAGGCAAGGCCGCCCCCGGCTACTGGATGGCGAAGCAGATTATTCATCTGGTTAACGCTGTTGGCTCTGTGGTGAACAATGATGAGGATATTGGAGATCTTCTCAAGGTCATCTTCTTGCCCGACTACAACGTCAGCAAAGCTGAGATTATTACCCCTGCATCGGACCTTAGCGAGCACATTTCTACTGCCGGCACCGAGTAAGTTAATATGCAAGCACAAACAAATCAGTGGCTAATATGTGTTGCAGGGCATCCGGTACCAGCAACATGAAATTTGTGCTGAATGGCGGTCTCATCATTGGCACTTGTGATGGTGCCAACGTAAGTATCCGAAATCTGCATTTGATTACACGGCTAACCAGAACTAGATTGAAATAACTCGCGAGATTGGCGAGAACAACATCTTCTTGTTTGGAAACCTCGCTGAAGACGTGGAAGACCTCCGACATAGTCACCAGTACGGTTCTCATGAAATCGATCCCGACCTGCAGAAAGTCTTTGCCGAGATTGAGAAGGGCACCTTTGGCTCGGTTCATGACTTTAGCGCTCTGGTCGCTGCTGTCCGTGATCACGGTGACTATTACTTGGTGTCTGACGACTTCCACAGCTACAATGAGACTCATAAGCTGGTGGATGAGGCGTATCAGAACCAGGAGGAATGGATCAAGAAATCAATTACCTCTGTTTCTCGCATGGGATTTTTCAGCAGCGACCGCTGCATTGACGAGTATGCCGAGAGTATCTGGAACGCAGAGCCCCTTGTCGTCCATGATTAGATCGTGAAGGACTAGTTTATGATAGAAGTAGACGCGGCTATGTGGATAGATTCACAGAGAGGCGTGGGGTTAGACATTCATGATGGATGAGAGACAAGAGAAGGAATTGGGCAGACTGGTGACACATGATTAGCGGTGGAGAATGACTTCGAAATGCGAGACCATGACAAGAGTGGGTAATTGATAGGCTCTCCCCTTGATAATGAAACGGCCATGGCATATATTACTCCTCGAACTCTTGATTTTGGTGTGATTGCATCCGCATATAGGCGTGATATTATGTGTACTAATTTTCCCGATATGTTGTTGGATCTGATCAAGGAAGTCTGTATCGGTAGTGCAGATCGATGAGAAGGCCTGCATGAGACTGAATCTCAACGCTGTATGCCCATGCAATGATTCACCGTAGCCATGCAAGGCGTATTGACCCGTGTGTCTCTGTGGGGTTTCTAGAGAGACCGAGGAATCGACACGAGGACTTTGTGGGGTATTAGGGTCACGAAACACATAGAATGGAACGAGGAGGTGAAGTTCTAGTGGAAGCTTAGAGAAGGACATCTCAAGTGATCTCTCGACTTTGCCCGGTTGCATATCGAATGCGAGCACTAGTCTGATCAAAAGGAATAGCACTAGATCTACAGTACGGCCGTCTAGAAAGATGCAGCACCAGTACATGCATGTTATATAGTGTTCACTTAAAAGGGTGGTCCCCTGAACCGGAACTGTGGGAGAGGGTGATGTCAAGTACCTAGATGTATGGCTCGGCTAGACGACACTTATTTGTACGTAGTACGTAGCAGAAACTTGACTCTGGATGGGTGGTCGGTACCAGAGCGTCCGAATTGCTGTACTTAGTGGACCGTCAAAGATTCGGTACCGAATCTTTGGAACAGTCGGGGCGGGTGTTCCCTTGCTCGGTCGCCTCTACTTGTTAAGATCCGTGTCACGGGGCAGGAAAGATTCGCTGCAGAGAGTTTAAGTATGCCCTGGATGCCGATCAAAAGGTCTGGACCAAAGTGGCATGGTCGATTTGGGATGGCAAGAGGTAGGGTTGGTTCTGCTGGGTTAGGGGACGATAGAATTGAGATCTTAGATGGGATCGTAGGAAGATGAACGTGTGGATGGCAATGGGATTAGGAGAGGATCGACAGGGCACGCTCGTGTTGTGAAGCCAGGGTTAAGGGGCGCTGGGGAAGATCTGAGGTTTGAAGAATCGCGAGGGCTGTGAGTTGCGATATTATGAGTTAGAAAGCCCGGCGAGTGAGGGTAGCACCCAGTTATGCGTGTAATTCAAGGAAGGTCAAGATGACACTGAGGCATATCATGCTGAGGCCTTACCGCAACAAGGAAACGAATAATTGAGAATGGAGAGCGGGACTATGCCCAACCAAACATATCAAGACTGTAACATGAATCGTTGACATAGTAGAGACAACTCCAGTGCGAGATGTTGGTGGTAACCCTCGTCTTGAGGTGGGGGACTTTGGATTCTGGTACGACAAAGATGCAGCTGAAAGTTAAGGCTTTGATATATGACGTAGCGAATCGTGAAAGAGATATCTGAATATCTGAAAACCTGAACCATTAATTGTAGCATTGTAGCGCGTGATGAAACCCCGAATTGATAGGTACTCAATAGTATGCAGTGGAGGTGAGGTGAACTTAGGCTGGGCTTGTTTTGGAAGTGGCTCCACTGAAGAGGCTAGTCTTTCGGGAGAATATTCGATCATTGCGACGATTCCACGATGAGCGGGCTATGTCATTGAGCATGACAGATCGAGACCGCAGGTACCATTGCGGCGTAAAAGTGGTGTAGGGGTACCGAGCCATGGGAAAGACCGGAGACTGGGGATGGGTCCTAGCGCCGTTTGAAAAAGAAAGACAGAAGGGGGGGAAAGGGAAAGGGAAAGGCAAAGGCGCTTGGGCGCCAGGCCAGGCCCCATCCTCATGCATCTGTACCGGTCATCAGGCGTGTACTGTCAGAAAACAGGGGTAAGTCAGTTGGAGGCTGAATTGACGTCATTTTGAGAAAACCTGGCAGCCATGTGCATGGAAGTTTTGAAGTTTCTGATGCAGGGAAATGATATGCAAGAGACAAGGGGGAAGAGAGAAAAATGAGGGGACAAGTTTAAGCAATTATGATGGGTTGAAGTGGTAACATTTACACGATAGGTAATATTTCCCTGACTACCTTACCTATGGCTGAGTTTGGTGATGCCATGATGGGATGTTGATGCAGACGCAGGTGCAGATACAGACCAGACTTGGCAGGGTCAGTTTGATATGGACTCAGCTGTCTCTATCGTCACCCAATGTTAAAAACCAGGAAAAACTTCGTTCTATATCACATCGTGCATAGTATACCGCCAAACCTGTAATATTCTCTCAGCAACTCCTGACTGCGTAGGTCAACAACAATCACTCTTGCCCGAGCTGCACTTAGATAACCATCTACAGACAAGAGTGATGCATTGCAAGAACACGACTTCAAATTTCATAGGGACCCTGATTTTCAAGGATTAGGAATCGATTTGGAAGGGCTCAAAGTATCATGTCGTACATCAAATTTTCAACTTTTCCATAAAAAACTCCATGTCCTGGTAGTAGGCAGGTATGTGACTGTGTAAGCGCATAACCTTGATATGGATCCACTACGACACAGAGATCTCGATCCTATTACGTGTCGCAAGGGTCTGAATAAGGTGAATCACTAAATCAGAGGACACAGATACAAACTAAATAGACGGTGACAAGGGACAGCTCCTTGCTCTGCCTATGGAAGGAAGGTAGAGGCATCTTGATCAAGCCACTCAACTCCCTTAGTTTGGTAAGTACCTACCCTTCCAGGGTACTACTCCCCGGAGCTCTTCTCCCCCCACCAAGAAAACCAACCGGCGGTCCTCCGTCCACATAATCCAATACCAACACCTCACTCTCCTCACCTCGACCGACCCAATGTCTTCTACGACCATGTATATATGTACATGTACCCTCCATCCCAGAGGCTAACCTCTTCTTCTTGTTGAAATTTCGTTTTCCCCTCCTCCTTTCGACTTTCTTCCTCTCAACTCTTCTCATTTCACCCTACAACTGTTGTCTCCTCCAGCCCGTCACCTTTACACAGCCTGCGACACGTCTTATATCCTCTGCAGTGATCGACATTTGACCGGCCCAGTAGGAAACCGTCCGGATTCGAAACGAGTTTCGTAACCGGCGACGCCTGAAGCTGCAAAGAATAGGTAAGCCTTTTGTCGAGCAAATAGCCAATACCCCAGACTTCCTCCCAGCGTTTGGATCCTACTTCCTTGTTGGCACCAAGCCATGGCCCTGTTTCGTTCGGCCTCTGAAGTACTCAGGGCAAACGGCCGGATCATTGGGGCACGATGGCGTCAAAGGCACCTCACTATGGGGCTCGACGAATTTGGACCCCACTGCTGCAGTCTTGGAGCGGACTGGAGGGACAAGACCGGGAGACTGCCTCTAGGCGGTGTCAGAGCCTGTACTGTCCTAGTAGGAG
>JABEEQ010002422.1:0-57007 GCA_014824365.1 Fusarium sp. NRRL 66894 | reverse complement strand
CCCCAGTTCCCTCCGGCTACCGAGCTTTGAATTCCCACCGTTGCCCCTCCCGAGAGGAGAGAGCCACCACGTTCGCTCTGTGTCGCCAAACATAAGCCCTCATTGGACCCCGATTGAGAGCCCGAATGCGGTCATGCCCCCACTGGGACCGCTCCGGACCATATGCATGTTGGAGAGACTCAACGACAATGGACAACGTCAACGCATTGATACAAAGATCAGTGGCATAATCGATAAGGGATTCTTCCAGTCGGATGGGCAATGGACATGTTATAGGCGCAATTACTTCAGTGTCATATGCTCTTATAGCCTGTCCCCAGAAGAGCCTGGATCGCATATTCAATTGGCCCTTCCGGATTCCATGGAGCCGCTCCGGGTCCACGGATTTGCCATGGCCATTACCGCAGTTGTTGCTGGGGATAAAGGTCATGCTATTGAGCTCGTTCAGCATACACCAAAGCGAGGCAAAGGCCCAATTATGAAGCCAGATGCTGTCAGACTCTCACCAAAGACGTCAACACAAAGCCAGAGACAACAATTATTTGCCCTTGAACACACTTTTGAGCGGATTCAGTTCAGGGTTGCGACGGCGAACAATGGTAAACGGCGGGCCAAACAACAGTATTTCCAACTCGTCGTTTCTCTCCTGGCGGACGTTGGGGAACATGATGTCGACCGTTTCGTCAAGGTCGCCGACAGACGCTCTGCGAGACTGGTTGTACGCGGGAGATCTCCAGGTCAGTACCAACTTGAGACATGGTCCTCGGTAGACAGTAGGCCGGGACCAGCTGCTGCTGGTTCGGATATAGCTTCTGAGCAAGCTTCGCAGAATTCTGCTGTTGCAGAATCCTGTATAGTCTTCAGGGAAACCCCGAACCACTCTGGGGCGCCTTCAGAAGATACTAAAGACAGAACTTCAGGGGAATTGGAAGAGAAAAAGCGCGCGCGCAATCAAGATATCATCATTCCAGAAAGTGCCCGTAAATCTCAGCAACCAACAATGACCGAGGAAAAACTAGTCTTCAAGCACGAAAGTCCCGATAACTATGAACCTATAACACCTCAGTTGAAGCCTTTTGAGGGACAAGCATCGGGTGATACCCTGGCCTGCGAAGAGTCTAGCGGATCTGCGAGTATGACGGAGGAAACTACTATCTCGGATCAGGACGAGGAGGATGTGTACAACACGTGGCTGGATGACAAGAAGCGGTTGGTTATCGATGTAGTGATGAAAGGTATTTGCAAGTGGCTGGACTCCAGGTTAGCCTCTATTCGAGGTGTTACAGCGAACCATGGAGAGGCTTCGAGTTTGTCAAAAGGAAATGCAGATTCAGGTGATTCTACTCAAGCAGGCCATGGACAAGAACAGGGCCACCCGCATTCTCTGAAGAGAAGGCGAACAGGCCCGAATGACGAGGATGATGACCATGGTGAAGGGGGAGTTCGAAAATCGAAACTTGGACAAAGACCACATGCTGATGACCAACCAAGATTTGCGTGTCCGTATTTCAAGAGGGATCCAGGCAAGTATTGCCGGGAGGCGACTTGCGTTGGACCTGGCTGGGTTGAGATCCATAGAGTCAAGTAAGTCCCCTTGAATCCTTAACTGCCTTCTAGAACCGCACACTAAGGCTGGTGGAATCTAAAGAGGCCATCTCTACAGGAGACATGCCCTGCCACCACAATGTCCTCGTTGTTGGCAAGACTTCAAGACGGACCACCTGCGGGACGTGCATCTGCAAAATGACCCTCCGTGTCAGAAGAGAGCCAACGACACCAATTTGGATGGCTTCACTAGAACTCAAGAGAAGCAGCTCAAAAGCAGGAAGAAGTCGGAAATAAAGATGACAGATGCTGGGAAATGGAGGGAGATATACCAGATTCTCTTTCCAGATGATGATCCTGAGACAATACCTGATCCCTGTACGTTGACACTCTCACTCATGACCTTTTGGTGCCTTGTACTTACAGATACTGCGAGACCATGAAGAAATGAGCGCCATAGCAAAGCCAGGCCCGTCTAACTCCAACACACCTGTCGCTTTTGCTACCTTTGCTCGCAGAGAGTTTCCTCGATTCGTTCGACGCGAGCTTGAGGTTCTCTTTCAATCTGAGTTTCAAGACGTGGAAGAGAGAATACGCCCAAGGGTCCAAGACATTGTTCTCAATCTCCAGCCACGGCTAATAGCTCTCTATGAACGATCAGCCGGTGATGTTAGTGATGGGATCTCAACACCTCGAATAGATATTGAGGCGGTGGGCACTCAGGGTCATGAACGGCCGTCGCCCCCAGCTCCCAACCCGCTCTTAGATCCTGGCGCCTCAGCCCCGTGGCTCCCCAGTCATAATTCGGAGAATAATTCGTTCGAGTTTGACATTGATTGGGATCTCTTGTCGGAAGACCTGTTCAACTATCCATTCCATGGTCAGTTTACCCTACCTCAGCTGGAGAAATCGACTCGGAACGACTTGCGAGTAGTGGGACGGAGGCAAACAACTATCGGCCAGGCTTAATGGGGTTCTATCACTTCTTGTTTCTTTATCGTAGGATATAATCACGGCTGGTTGTGATTCTATCTGAGAAGCCGACTGCACTTACTACTTCGCATACCTAGCTAGTAGTCAGGGAGTTAGTGACCAATTACCAGCTACTGACTCATGGCTGGCTCTTTGACGTGATTGGGTTCGCGAGAAGCTTGGAGCCTGACCTAGATGGGACTGGCAGAAATATCTGCACTGGCAGTGTCGAGAATATCGTCTGTTATCCCCAAACGATCTCTAAGTGAATCATCCTGTTTTTTGGTTTGTGACTGAAGGTGAACTTGTGGTGCGTTCAGTAGAAGGTCCAATAATCTCAAACGCGAAGTCTCAAAGGATATTTACGAAGCCGGCACAGAACAGACAATTTTCATCGCAACAAGCATACCAACTGTTCGTCCGATGTTCATGTCTCATTATCAGTGGGGCGAACTCAGCTGGAGTGTGTTATTCGGTATCTGAGTTAAGTTCGAGGTAAAGCGAGCGACGTAAGCATCAGCAATCAGATCTATAAACTTAAAATAACATTCTTAAAAACACACTTCAGGCAGCATACCAACTACCTACACAATAGCCTAAGACAAGATTTTTAGCTTATCATCTGATCAGATCTAACGCATATAAGAGAACTTGAACTTTAGTTCTGACAGTGTGAGAGGCTACTGACTGCGAACAATACGCATGGTACCGTGATTCATGTTCCAGCAGACTTTAGATTTTTGTGACTCAAGGAATAAACATCAAGTTTTCACTGGCATTACGAGACAAACGCTCTCTGACTTTCACCTGAGGTCCCGCTTTTCAAGATACTTTCCACTGGCAGAGTTGCGCCAATACTGTAACTTGCAATAGGAGACTGAATTTCTGGCGCGCGAAACCGTTATGTTCACACTAGACTGATCATGCACCAGTGCCAAAACATTACGCGCGAAGCTCTAGCAAGTTTGCCTGTTATCACACACGGGTAATTAACTCTCACTCTGCACCAACTTTGTTCTTCTTTCAACATTCCCTCCATCATAATACGAAATCCTTTCTACTTTCTCAACCTTTTACATCCATCATAACACGACTTCTTCTCTACCCTGTTAACCTTTCCATATCATACACAACATCTACACACTCTTACACACTACACGACAAGCTTGGTTCGAGCTTCGAACCACATCATCAATGATGGCCTTAGTCCCCTACACTCAGCGAGAGCTGAATGAGTATATCCAGATGCCTAACGAACCTTCAACTAAGGAGTTCCACCTCTTCAACAAGCTGCCTTACGACCTCCGTCATAAGACCTGGGAGCTCTCCATCTCTCACTATCGACACGTCAAGGTCTTCCTTGCCAATAAGGAAACCGATGACAACGACGACCAACAAGATGATAAGATCACCGACAACAAGGACGAAACGCCATATGAGATCTTCATCGACATGGACTCAACTTTCCATCCGCTTTTATACACCTCATCAGAGTCCCGCGCCGTCGCGAAACTCTTTTATCGTGTCCAGCTACCTTGCCGTCGCATGGATTACGATGGGAGCTATGAAGGCACTATCTTCTTGTGTCCCGAGCTGGACACCATTGAAGTCGACACGCCCAAGTCGCTTCAACACTTCGGCCACTTTGCTGCCGATGTGTTTACCGCGGACAGACATCATGTTGGCTTGGTAAACCTAGCCCTTCAGTCCCAATTCGTACACACGGCTGGACTACTTCCCCTTGACGACGCACATGAACGGACTCTTTTCACGAACGCGATCCGGAGATTGGAGGTTCTCGTCATTGTACAGAAAGCGGCTAAGCCTGAGCTTTTAATGTACGGAAGTGACCTTCGCATCATCAACTCGTCTCGTCGCTTGGTCGCGACCCGTATTGAGACAGAAGAATTCGATCGAGGTTCTTTTGACCGTGATTCTCGCATGTACGAACACCAACTGAAGGCCGTCCACATCGGCAAGGAGGACCCACGTCGGGGATATTACTCCTTCTGGAATCTGGTGCTGGAACTTAAAATTCCGATCGATGACGACCACCTCAATTTGGCTGATGAGCTTTTTATGCTCACGCACGACGATGCGCAGGAGCAGGAAGGGCACCAGGGACCGCCCCCTGCGATCGGATTTTGGACCTTTCCGCTGGCCAGTATTGGGCCTTTCTTCTTTGGCGACCTCAACCCATGGACTGGCCTCCCAGATGACGATTGGGAGGGAAAGATGTGGCAAGACCGAGTTTTGGATTTGAGCGAATTCGAGGCTGGCTTCTGTTTCTACCACCCGGCCTACTAGGTGACTGAAGGACTTACAACTTATTGATTGAGGGTGATTAGATGGATAAGGATGGGCAAGTGTCGGACCTGGAGAACCTGTGAGCGACGAAAACTGTCGTCAGCTATGTGTAGTTGTTTTTGGAGTTTTGATCGTCTAGGATAGGAAAGACGTTTTGTATTGTACCAGATTGTGCCGCGAACTCACATCGTGTTCTCCCATGCCTGCATTCCCCAAAACTGATGTTCTCTCTTCTACTACAAATACAGCGTAATCCGTAGACGGCAGCGTTATAAGCTAGATAAACCTTTGTAACGTTTCCTCTCAGACACCGTGCACTATATGCTTGCCAAAGTGATAATCCGGGCTTGTTAAGTCCGAGCTAGTGACAAGTAGGCGGTACTTCCTTTCACGAATCCGACTGTCAGCAAGGATCGTACCCGGTACTTCTCCTCTTAGTCAGCCGAAACCTCATCCAAGTTCCATCGATGACGATCTCCTCATCACAATCCCGTCTTAATATAAGCGATGCAGCTGAACCAAGAGACACCCGTGAAACCAGGACTGTTGTTTGATTCGGACAGAACAAAATGAATGGAAACATCGGCTCTAGCTCTAGGAAAGAAATTGCCTTCCATTTCTTACCTGGGATAACAACAGAACCCAACAGTCGCCGTGAGGTTGAGCTCCGACAATCAAGTGCCAGATCACATCTCGCCAAATCCATGCACCGTCGTAAAAGAGCTAGCGAGAAACTTTCATCGGAGCAAGAAGATACCGACTCAGACACGACCGGTCAGGGTATGGTGATCGTGGAGAGAAGCACTAAGAGAAATGCCAGACCGCTTCTGCTTACCTCTGGACAACTCAGCATGTTCGTTATCCCCGACAAGATAGTGGATCCGCACACCAAGATGCTGCTTCACTACTGTACACAATCTTTCTGGCCAGGATTCGAGATCGGGTCAGCCGCATTTCATATTCCACCATTTGCACTCGACTACAACACTCTTGTTGCTCAAGGTCCAGCGTTGGTGCATGCGTGCCTTTGGCAAGCTGCCGTGAACCTCGCATTCAAGAGAGAGTCGCGGGTTATCGATAGAAAGAGCTTGATGCACTATAATCAAGCCATTGCGCATATCTCGAAAGACCTCTCTAGGCCAATCTCAAAGATTCCTGAACAGACTCTTTATGCCATCCTTAGTCTCTGCGGTCCCGAGATGTCACCAGACGATGGAAATGGCATCACGAAGAGAGCATTTGATCCACCGTTAGCGGAGCTATCATGGATTCATGTTTTTGGCAGCAGACTTCTCATCGATTCGCACGCTAAGGCCTTGATGAATCTGGTGGATTTGAAAGGAGGCATTCACAATGTCAAGTACGCGGGCTTCCAAGCTTCCTTTAACTACATGGATCTTGTACGCGCCACCCAAAAACTTGTAAAGCCTCACCTTCCGGTATCTCGACTCTACGGTCGTGTCAAAGAGACCCATGATAGGGCCAAGTTCTTCGGCTACGCTTCTGACTTCGTTGGACATTCTCCGTTTGAGGGATCATCAGCTACAATTGACAGGCTTAGTGAGCTCGGTTTAGCAGAAGATATCAGAGAAGTAATCTACGACATGCGAACATGGGTCAAAGTCATAGAGGCGTATCAACAGAATGCTTTAAGAAACCCTGATCTTTCTCTTCTAGCTGCTCACAGGGATCTGATCCAACAACGTCTCCTCGCAACTCTTCCGGACGGGTATGATGGCAAGAAGCCCGTGCAAATGGACGCGTTTGGGTCGGCAGAACCCACCGCAGATCACTGGATTAATGAAGTCATTCAGACCGCTTTGCTGATATTTTCGTTGGGCGTTACATGTCCCAGCGCATACGCACCTCCTTACCATCATGCTGCGCAGAGGTTACAAGCACAGCTCATCCTGGATAAGGAGCAAGCAATTCATCTGTGTTTATCTGACTTGTTGATATGGCTTGGCATGTTGGGTCTCCTTTGTACTGAGCAGGTTGGGAGCAGATTGAGAGAGTGGTTTGTTGAGTTCCTCGGGACGGTAGAGCGGAAGCACGGAATCAGAGGTGATCTAAGGGACTGGGGACGGGTGAAGAAAGAATCACTTGAGCCCATTCTGTGGTCTTCCGTCGCTTGCGATACTGCAGCAAAAATGGCATGGCACGATATTCAGGAAGCGGCGGATGAGACGTCTTGGAATTGGGACAGAACCGCATGGTCAAGTATGCTAGGGACTATATGTGGATAAAAAATGATGATTGGTATTAATTCCTATACCAAGACTAGCCTGCCAGAGTTGTGCTTGGGCATTCTCAATGGTTCCGCCGGGGATGAAAAAAGCAACCCCAAGGCCTGTTCTAGCTCATCCTCGGAAGCTGTAGTTGCCTGCCAAAACCTGTGTATTCTTCCAGACATGTAAGCGTCATCAACATCCATAAGGCTTCTTCATTTATGAGCGCTATTCCTCTTCGAGTATATACACTAAACGTCCCTGCATGCGCTAGTGCTTACCCAAGGCGGGTCGAGCTGTTATCTCCAGCTCGTCGTTTCAACTGATCCATTGACTTAAGAGCGACAGTTGAGATTTTGTTTAACATTTGCGACCATACGAAGGCGAGCAAATGGTTTAACTTCCGTATCTCCGGCATTTCCACACCGAAAATTAATGCGTTTCCGATTGACAACCAGTTTTAGGTACGCCGCAAGATCGATAAAGACAGGTAGGTCCGTAAACTTTAAGGGGCTTGGTGGCTGCATCTTCCTATATATCTGAACGCTAGTCGTTCATCTCCAAATTGTATACGACTTGTCTCTATATCACTTTTTCCCATTACCTACACTTGGATCTTACCTCACACCAAAATGTCTCTCAACGGAAAAGTCGTCCTTGTCACCGGCGGTTCCAAAGGGATTGGGAAAGCCGTCGTCGAGCGTGTTGTAGCTGACGGCGCGAGTGTTGTCATCAACTACTCAAGTGATAGCACACCCGCAGAAGAGCTTGTCATCAAGATAGGCTCCGACAGGGCTCTCGCTTTCAAGGCTGATGTCTCCAACGTCGCCGAGATCGAGAAGCTTGTGCAAGCGACAGTTGAGAAGTTTGGCAAGATCGATTGCGTGATGGCAAACGCTGCATGCGCTCCCATGAATGATCTCAAGAGTACCACGGAGGAAGGTTTTGATAAGGCCTTTAATCTGAATGTGAAGGGACCTTACTTCCTTGTTCAAGTGAGTCTTCTTGTTTGATGAAACGAGTTCAATCCTCTTACAACTATCAGAAATCTGTTAAGCACATGCCGCGAGATGGTCGAGTCATCCTCGTGTCAAGCGGTGTTCTTCACCAATCTCAAGTAGCACCTCGCTACCTTCTCTATGCGTCTTCAAAAGGCTCCATTGAGCAGATGACACGAATTCTTGCGAAAGACCTTGGGCCCAAGGGTATCACTGTCAATGCCATTGCTCCTGGTCCGACAGCCACGGAAATGTTCTTCCAGGGCAAATCGCAAGAGCTCATTGACACGATCGCTAGGTTCAGTCCTCTGGGACGTCTGGGAAAACCAGAGGAAATTGCTGGCTTGGCTGCTTTTCTTGCTGGCCCAACTAGTTCTTGGGTGTCTGGGCAGGTCATCGGGGCTAATGGGGGATCATTTGTTTAGAGACCGAAAGGTGTTACCGTTTGTCAGGGGGAACATGTAGTATACTGTTCATTGTGCGGTGATCTGATGAAGTTTGAACAATGAAGCACTTCCTTTTACTCAGTTCATACATACAGTGTCTCGAACAAACCATATTTGCTACTAACTGGGATTTACTGCTGAATCCTGGGTCTTTACGGAGTAATGAGAATAGTTGTGCACAACAGGAGCACTCTGTGTCTGTGTTGTGGTTTCAAGCTGCTTCAACCCCCGAAACTCATCTACACAATACATCCGAACTTGACAAACCAAGCTCAGCAGGTTTAGCCTAAACTCGATGAGGTTCTAATCATCCTATCGAGCTCTTTTACTATCCAAGGCTCGGGGCATCTCCTCACGTTGACACTAAGCCAGAGAGCCAAGGTATAGAGTCAAAATAAGCTCCCAGCTCATATCCCAGGTGCAAAAAGCACGGCTAACTCGCATCTAAGACCTTTTACAATAGGGTCTAAGCAAGCAATTCATTATGAACAGACGCTCAAAGTATATCGTCACCGAGGCCCCAAGTTCATTGGGTTCCTAGGTGGCTAATAACGACTTGTGGAATAAACTTGTCTTTTTTAGCATTATCTCAGACTCCTACAGAAAATCTCTTCACTGCACGAAATATAACCAGCCTGGTTTAATCGATATTGCAGTGATTGCATGTCACTCTTGGCTTCCTCCTGCACTCCCCTCGGTGGCCTCTCCGCCCTGAGTAGCCTGGTCGAGGTGGGTGGCCCGCTTGGTGGTGATGGTGATGGTGAACTGCTGGGGGCGATGTATATTGTCCTGGCGGACCTGCTCCTGGTGGATATCCTCCTGGCGGGATAGATGGCGGGACTGCGGGCTGTGGCGGTGGTAAGACTGCTGGCTTTGGTTGAAATATTGGCTTTGAGTGGTGGATAGTCGATTGGTGGTGTATTGTTTCGGGGTGTTGCGCTGTGTTTGTGTGGTATTCTGGCTTGAGGTGGTGTGATGGCCTGGGCTGCAATACTGGATCGGGTTGGTATACTGGCTGGTAGTGATGATCCGGCTGTGGGTGGTGGTTTGGCTGATAGTGGTGGTTTGGTTGGTGGTTTGGTTGTTGGTACGGTTGGTGGTTCGGTTGGTGGTTTGGTTGTTGGTACGGTTGATGGTATGGTTGTGTCTCGGCGTGATGTGGGGGTACGGGTTTCGGTACTGGCTTTGGTAGGTTCGTTGTCTCGTGGTGGTTTATTGTCTCCGGATAGGCTTCTGGCTCGGAATGCTGTGTTAGCTTGGGCTGTTCCTGTGGCTTTTGGTGGTTTTGCGGCCGAGGATGTCCGGCCGAAACGTCCCTGTCACTTCGGTCAATCTCCCACCGAAGCGTGCTATAATCCACCCCGTTCCAGCAACCCATCTTTCCCTTGCCAGCCATACGCCATACACCATGAAAGTCCCTTTTGAACTTGTGACGAGCGTCACGTGTGACTTCGAAGACATCTTGGGTACCCAGGAAGACAACGTGCCCCAGGTCCTTTCGAATCGAGAATCTCATGTTTGCACCCGTGTTGGAGCCCCCTACCAGAATGTCGCTACTGTGAAAAGCGTCGTTAGGGCCGAATTTCCAGGCACCCCGGTTCTTGTAAGTCCAAGACATAATGGCATCAGCTCCATCGACAAAGGCTGAGTGTTGGTCCGTTTTCTTCTTCCAGTCGGTATTTTTGCACGTGGCCGGGTCTGCCCCTAACTTGAAGATTTCGGGCCACCTGTTGAACGCGCTGGTAGGTGGATGGTCCCAGCGCTTTCCCAAATCATGGGCGTCATTTCCACTCTTTTCATCGCCGAAGAAATTTCCGTCGAATGAGCTATGGACCCAAATAGAATACAGGCTACCATCAGTGTGCTTCAGGATGGAGTGCTTGTACACTGAAAACAGTCAAGGTCGGTTAATTTCCACGTAGGTTTTGTCTCAGGTTGACTCACTCTTGTTGAGATCGACGCCGTGTTGATCAGCTTCTTCGATGTCTCGAAGGGTCATTTGAACATCACGTTCCACGCGGACATGCTCTACAATTTTGACGGGATCAATAGATCCCTTCTTCTGTTCATTATCCCCTAGAATGGGACTGCCATTTATGAGAGTCGCTGGCGCCAATGCGGCCATGAGCATGGAAAGAACATGCATGGCTGAGGTGGGAGGGAAAGGCTGGATGAACCTGAGCAACGTTATAAATCCAATCCAGAGGCGGAAACATTCTTTTCTTATACTCGTGAATTGAGGCCACTTCTTCGCTCTTAGGGCTCAGGGCATGGCCGTTCAAGAACTCATTTCAGCTTTTGTAAACCTTATCAATATTCCAGCAAAATAGATCGAGGCAACTCAATACCGTGGAGGCTTCTGGTAAACCTTAAATCTTGGCAAACAAATAATATTTGTGTTAAATTTATTAACTGCCTGAGTTATATTTCCCCTCACTTGCAACTCCTCATCTCGTTGAAAATTATTTTTCTTCATTTTTGCAAGACTAAATGGTATTCGGTGTATCAGCTCTTTCCAATAGAGATTGAGAGTCGAATGTTTCGATAAACAATATTGCTAATTGATACTGAGTGATGCGGTTTTATTCTTCCATTTATGGAAATCTGGTCTATAGAAAGATCCCAAGCCCATTAACTCTCCAAACATGCTCTCTGCTCCTTTCTTCAGCCTTGTTTCTCATCGCGATCTTATCTCCTAAAACAGTGGAACTCGATAAATAATTATCGCATCTTGACCAATCAAATTCGATAACGCCATCCTTTCTTTTCAGCTCGAGGTTGAAAAGCAGGGGTCTCTGAGAACCCCTGTTATTTCAGACTCTCCGCACTTAATTATAAATCTTTGCTTACTCCCCTTGAAAGCTGACAGCATTCTCTTCTCTTGCAACTTCGCGCATGTCTGTTCCAGTTGAGTGAAATATCACAAAGCCTCATCCTAGATTATCTATGAGTCTTTTCACTTCTTCTATCCGACCACTGTCATAAAGCATGGTCAACCTTGAAAAACCAATGGCTTCGGCTGAAGGTATAAAAGTTCAACATGACACCTAACAGATGATCTGACTTGACTCGTAGATGGGATCCCAGAGATCCCCGAACTTAAAGAAACTATGAGCAAGATGCGGGAGTACCGAGATACTATGGAAGACAGGTTGGGATCGTACTCATACGCCCTGCACCCATGGCAAGATCGTGACCATGGCTGGGAATCACAATTACGTGTCTTTCATTTCGACGACGGAAATGTCAGGTCTGAATCCCCTCGCCTGGACCGTCGGAACGATCCCCAGCAACTTTGGCAGGATATTGAACAGGCTTTCGAGAAAAGGCCATCTGAAAACCCTCCACGAAGTTTGATCCTCATGGAAGGCATGAACGCCAGGATAGCTGAGGCTCTGAGTGTCAAGCTTGGCATCCCTCATGAGTTCTGGACTGCCCACTATCTCACGGAAACACAGCTCAGGCTCATTGATCCGTCAGGCTTTGACTCCCCGGATTCTACATACTGGAAGATCAAGGCTCCGTCGCAACTTTCAGTTATATGGAACGAGATGCCTGATGAGTTTGGGAACTGGTGCTTTAGCCCTTACAGTGGCAGCTGCCCTCGAGGGAGCGAATTTGTGCTGAACTCAGAGACTACGCTCGTTGACACGACGCTTTGTATTTCATTTTGGGGAAAATACACCCCAGATGGGTGGATCGGTACGTTTCTGCTCCTACCCCTGACTGCATAGACTAATTGAGGCCTGGTACTCAGCTCTCGTTTTGATGGATGTTCCCAACGGGTGCCTTCTTCCGGAAGATGAGCCAAATCCGATAATACCAAGCCCATACGGTCTAGAAAAGGTTGACGAGAGTCAAATCGCAATATCGGAATCGAACTGTTACGTGATATCGGAGTCAAAGAGTTCAATCAACCGGCACATTTACCCGCATCAACTCTCACTATGGGATGTGGCCGTGCAGGCATACGAAAATGAGAAGATCATCACAACCGATGACCCTTTTTCAGCGACTATCATCATTCGTAACTTCGTGTTCTGGAAATGGGAAGATCAAATCACCGCCAACTGGGATCTCAACCAGACATTATGGACATCGTCACTTGTGGAAACGCAAAAGGCATTGGATATTAAGAGCCCAAATCTCCTGATTGAACGAAGTCGAACAATTGCTGCGGATTACCAGAAACTCCGGCACTCGCGACAGCTTTTGCAACAAGCAGCAGTTCTAGTCCGGCGGATCCATGAGGCATTTCGTTGTGATGATACCCACTACTTAGCCTCACAGACCATCGAGAGACTGCGAGTCCAAATATCGCAAGAGTCGCGACGCTGGAGCCATCTTCTAGATCACATGAAAGTGCTAGATGAGCTTATCTCTGGCAACATGACTATGTACGCCCAACGAGCAGCAATGGATGAAGCATTCGCAACCAGGATTCAAGCGTACGATTCGTATACCCAGACAAAAGCAGCAAACGAGCAAGCTGCTGCAGCTAACCGTACAGCTCGAAGCTCTGGCCAGCTCGCCAAGATCGCGACAGTTGCTGTGCCTTGTACCGTTGCGGCGTCTATCCTGTCGATGAACGGTGACTTTGCGGCTGGTGAGCCTCTCTTTTATGTCTATTGGTGCGTCGCTATGCCACTTACCATTGTCTTACTGGGTTGGGTTGTGCAGAAGGACGTTCGTGATTGGAGAGATAAGCTGGTTAAGAAAGCGAAAAGTGAGAGTGGTGAGAAGGATGTTGAGAGTAGCAGAAACAGTGGTTACTACTCGGACTGAAAGCACAGTTGCAGGATTGGAACATTATATTGCAGTACACGATTATGATGAGCGCTCACATTCGATCTGATAGCGATACCGGCGAGTTATTGATCATAGGCCGAGACATATTATTGGTGGAGAAACTAATTCGGTATGCCTCCGCAAGAGGTTTCTGTTGACAAGAGATGGAGATGTCATACTTTTTTCCAGGGTCTTACGAGTTTCCCCTTCTATCTTAACGCATACAAAAGACGGAACTTGCCGGCATTTTCCATAATAAAGTGTATGTGTTGGTGTCCCAAGGTTTTCTGGAAAGCTTCCTTTTGGTGTCGGACCGACAATTTCGGACGTTGTTTCAAGAACAGGTTCGCATAAGTATGCCACCTTCTAGAAGCAGTGTCTTCAGTCCCAACGAGGCTTCCAGAAATGCATTTATAACGTACTGAACCATAACTAGTCTCGGACCGACGTAGTCGGATTGATGTTGTTCGAGAATCTGACTGCTTTGACAAGTCAACTTATTTACTAGCTATAGTCTTGATATAGGGACAGTGGATTGACCCGTTTCGATTGATATTAAGGAGAAACTTTAAATTTTGCCAGCGAATCTTCACAACCCAATCAGATCAGAGGCAGGGATCGTATCACAAACTGTAATTGCGTTTCAAGACGTCGATCTCAGGTGAAAGCTGACAACTTCAGCTGGGATAGACTCCTAGACTTTGGGTGCCATGGTCGTTGGAACTCTATTCTTGGATCTCTTGAGTCTGGAACTTGACCAGTTCATGCGTTTTCAATGGATTCAAGATCTGGTATCGGCAGTTACTGGCCATAAGATCTATATAATACCATCCAGGATGTCTTCTCAATCAACAACTACAACACATTCATTTCACATTCACTCCTTGCACTACACTCTTTACTCAACAACATGAAATTCACTCTTTTTCAGTTCATAGGCCTGGCCTTGGTCTCTTCTGCTGCTGCAACTCCCGTGGAGAACAACGAATTGGCAGTGCGAGATACCATCCTCGAGCCAAACACTGACTCTTCAATCATCAAGGGCCGAGCTGTCAGTGGCTCTGCCAACTACCTCATCTACCCTAAGACCAATGCAGCCAAGAGAGATGTTGACGCATTCACGAAAAGCCTTCAGTCGCAGGCCAGTAAAGCCAAGGTCGACACTCTCACCGATGTGAATGGTCAACTTCTAGCTTGGTATGCCACACTGAGCGCGAACCAGGTTGCCGCTATTAACAAAAACAGTGTTGTAAGTACAGAATTTGTCATGGAAAGTTTCCACTAACATAGCGAACAAGATTGGGTTAATTGCTCCTGATGCACCGCTGAAGACCAAGGCGAAATCATCCGGCATTGCCAAACGTGCTCTCCAGACCAACAAAAGAGCTCAGCCCGAGCTTCAGATGTTCTCAACTGCTCCCGGAAAGAGACCTTCAGGATACACGTATGACGAGAAGGCCGGCCAAGGCGTCACCATCTATGTCCTTGATGAAGGTTTCAACCTCAGACACAAGGTAAGCCGCCGCCAGCCTGACTATGCAGTGAAATGGCTAACCAGCTTCAACACAGGAATTCACCGCATCGCCTGGCAGGAAGAGGTGGATCTTCTCCAAGGGCGCCTCTGGTGAGCATGACCCTGACGGTCATGGTTCCTGCTGTGCATCCAAGGCACTTGGCAATACGGTTGGAGTTGCTCCAAAAGCGGATCTGGTTGCGGTCAAACTTCAATTGACTTCTTGGTCGCTGCTCAAAGCCTGGCAAGCTGTTGTCTTGGATGTTCAGCAGAACAGGCTCCAAGGAAAAGCTGTTGTGAGCAACTCAAAGGCTTGTAAGTTTCCTAACATACGCAGAAGACGAAGAGAGCCAATGGCGGTATAAGCTATTGCTTGGAGTGTCGACCGCAACGAAAGGTGGTTCCGAGATGTTCTCGAGACTCTGTTGAAGAACCTCGAGGCTCTTGATGTCGTCGTCGTCAGCTCGTCAGGAAACTTCGGCGTAAGTTCATGAGCATTACACTAACTCTTGTTCATACACTAACATGGTCAGACTCTGGTTGATGAGGTCAACACATACCCATCGCTTTTCGCAGACCGAACCCCGATCATTGTTACTGGAGCTGTCGATAACAACGGCCGTCTTGCACCATTTTCTCAGGACAGTCCCCTCGTCACGACTACTGCACCTGGAGTAGCCGTCAAGTGCGCTGCTATGAGTGGCACATCAGCTTACCGGGCTGGTGAAGAGTCAACCGGTACATCCTTCTGTAAGTCAAATCACTCAGTCATGCAGAGGTCAGTCTAACTTTCATAGCTACACCCGCCGTCGCTGGATTGGCAGCCTACTTCCTGTCGCTCGACTCCTTGAGGCCTCGACTTCAAGTCCGTGGCTCAGTTGCTAGGAACGTTAAGGCACTTATTCAGGAGCATCACTACGCACGTGTCTCGGGAGGACCCAAGGTTGCATGGAACGCGCACACTCTGCTCAGAAACTGATGCGTCTCTGAACACTACTACGGGCTTGTGATGCAGAGGGGAAAGGAAGAGGCAGCTTCAGCCGTTGTATGGAGTTCTCCAAGGGAGTTTAATCTCGGCCGGCTGATTACGGGTTACTGTCGCTATAGGAAGACATTTCAGAGCTTTAAAATAGTATTTACTGAACTGTTTCGTATTTCTCAATGAACTATCTCATCTCATAAACTTCAAGAGTTTTCGAACAGGCGTTTTGATCTTGCCCGGCAGGGTTAATCTTGACGCTTCCTCTGCCCAAGAACTCCCTCTATCAGCCTCACACAATTCGGATGATAGAAGTTTCGGTATTTATGGAAGGTCTTTTGAGCAAAGGTCTGGTCCAGAACCAGCAGCTCTTCAAAGCGAGACACGCTGTTAGTATGCCATGATCCATGAACCTGGTGTTGACTGATTACTTATAGCGGCCTGATAAACTTCATTCTCCCAGTTTGTCCCAGAAATTCCTCAACATCTGGGAAAATATCCATGTCCTTGAGTCTCAGACTAAGCCTGAGGTATCGCGATAAAACCTCAAAATTCTTGGCTTTGGCAAGTCCATAACTGGAGCCAAGCACTTTAGAAGATTCGCAAGGAATCGATTCCGAAGAATTGATGAGTTTATCCAAGAATGTTATGATTTGACCTGCTGTCCAGCCCTCTACATCATGAGCTCTCGGTGTGAAGTCAGAAGACGATTTCGTGTTCGCCCACTTGCAGCAAGTTCGATGCATTCATCATAGGAGTCGGACTTGAAACTGGGCTTCGACGGAATACCCGGTTTGTGATACCAGTAGTTTCAATCGACTGAGTCCAGCGTAGCAGTGGCCTTGGCATCTGGAGCGAAGAACTCGAACAGTGTTTCCTTGAAAGCCTCTGAATCCACTGAGCTTTGCGAGAAATTCTTGAAATACTTTCATGAACGTTAACTTGCGCCAAACCAGCTCTTGGCTTCATAACTTACAAAAGGGATAAAAGGAAGCCACTTGTCCTCCTCAAGAAGTCTTTCCAGATAGCAGAGAAAGGTATAGCCCTTCTCGTACGATATTTTCGACATGACATCGTCAGGCAGTTTGCCTTCGAACTGGAGTACCAAACACGTTGCAAGACTTTCGCTCCCGCCATACGCATTTATGCCGTACTCTAGTTCGTGCCACCCGACAATAGCCTGAAAGGTTGCCTCTGACTCACCCTTCAAATCTTCGGATGATCTCTCGCTCTATCCAAGTAGTCCAGCCCTCGTTCAAACAGAAGTGTTCCCATGACGCATTTTTGACTAGAATTCCACTAAAGGTATGAGCGAATTCATGGGCGACCACTGAGATATTCTCCCGATCACCCGAAACAACAGTGGCACTGTAGAAGTTGAAGACCGGGTTCTCCATTCCTCCGAGATGAAATGACTTCGGGAGAACGACCAGGTTGTACAGAGGCCATGGGCTCTTAAAGACAATATCCTGATTAATATGGGTCAGTATCTACTTATAGAGCATCTCACTGAATCCTGACCTCAGCTGTATCAATGATAGCCTGAATATCTGGCTGAAATTCCGCCACGCAAGCGTCGATGTCTTTGGGTGTAGAGTAGACATAGCTCCCTTCGGCGATTCTAGCTCCAGCAAGATTCCTGCGAGTTCTCGTTAGCCATTTCCCCTTCTTCGACTGCGTGAAAGTTTCTTACCCGCTGGCAACTGCAAACAAATAATTCGAGATGGGAATATCCTGCTTGAACCTATATACCGTCATGTTGTGCATGCTCTCTACTGGAGGGAACAGTAGATCGTGCTGAGGGATACCAGAAGCAACGACTGGCAGCGGGGAGGATATGGTTATATCGAAAGTGGATTTGACAGATGGCGTGTCAAAACAAGGAAATATCGACCGTGCATGGACTGGCTCCCCCTGAGAGACTGGTACCTTGTTAGCTCCGATCGTGTTCACCTCTTGCTTCGGAGATCTGGTGGACTTACACATGAAAGGATACAGCTTATCATCTGTCTGTTCAGGCCCAAACCACTGAAGTCCAGTGCAGCAATCAGTCGTTTTGAAGCTAATCTGTTCAACATGAGATTAATCCAGCTGACGATCGCCAAAATTATCGGCGCACTGCTAGTAAAGGCAACCCACGGTTACTGCGAACTCTTCGTCTTTCCTATGCTTGCGGTCTAGGCGGATATGAAGTGCTTGTCTCTCCTCGTTCGTCTGTTCCTTCAGCTCCCAGTAGACTGGACTTCCGTTCATATTCACGCTTAGAACATTAAGACTATTCATGTTCAGAGTAATGGTGCCTAAGTGTCAGTGTACTTGGTCGCCACGTGCTGGTGTTTGGAGAGCGTGTTGACGTCCCTGGCGAATGGCTTGCTACCCATGGTGTAGCTGAGTGAATGCGCATTTGCTTCAGTTTGCCGTGAATGCCGTTCTGTCAAGAGGTCGTTTCAGAGAAGGGAACTGAGCGAATAGTAGGTACTGTAACATAATGACAAATCACGTCACTCAGCAGCCCTGACTCGGCTAGCGCTGGTACCCATAAGCTACGGTTCTGAGTACTACTCACGGCAATATTCCCTACCACGCACCAGACTTCGGACTGAAGCAAAGGTTCAGGTTAATATGGTATAAATTTGTCACAAACATTGGTCTAAACTTTTCTTACATCCTGAGCACTATCTACAAAACAACAGCCTCCATATCTTGTGGTTGGAAACAGGAAACTTAAGCGATCCAGAACCAGATGCGCTCGAGCCAGTTTCTTGGTTGGACGATCGGCCAAGTATGTTCCAAGCGATCAATCTCCGCCTTGCCAGACCAAATATCCATCTCGGAGTACTTGACATACTTTGACTTCTTGATCCACTTGTAACCGAAGATCAAGACAAGGAAAATGGGGATGTTGATGTATGGGGGCAGGAATGTCTTTGCGCTGAAACGTCCTGGGAAGAAGGCATCAAAACCGTTGAAGACCGCAACGATGGTACAGAAGCAGAAGGAGAAGTAAGCCAAGAATGGTTGGAATGGTGACTTAAATGGCAAGGTGTTGCGGTCTATGCCATGGTGGCTAAGACAGTAGTAGAAGCGGAGGTAGGTGAAGGAGACACTCGCCCAGATGATGAGGGCTCCGACACCGCTGAGGTTACTGAACCAGAAGAAGACCTCTGAGCCGCTGTTGCTAACGTTGAGGTACACCAAGAGCCCAAAGATGGTGGTGACGCCCACACAGAGATACGGAACACCGAATCTTTCCCAGGTTAGAATACGGGGTGCTTTGCCATCAAGCGCCGCGGCATAGAGTACTCGAGTGGCGGCGTAGAACAGAGAATTGCCGGAAGACCAGGCAGACGTGAGGATGACAGCATTGATGATGGAGGGAAGGATCTTGATGCCGCCGTTGCGGATGGCAATGACGAAAGGACTTTGAGCGGCGCCAGGAGCTGACTTGTTGATGGCGTTGAGAAGGTTGGGGTCTTTGGATGAGACGCAGAGACCGACGAGGAAGATGGAGAGAACGTAGAATATTGCGATTCTCCAGAAGACACGGCGAATGGCCTTGGGGATGTTGCGACGGGGATTCTCTGTCTCGCCGGAAGCCATGACGACCATTTCACTGCCACCATAGGAGAAGGTTGCTGTGATGAACACCTTGATGAAGGCGAGGAATCGTCCGAGCGCACCATCTTTGAGGTACTCATTCATGGGCCCGGGGTGATTCCAGTATCGGAAGCCAATAGCCTCACCATTTGGAGCGCCGCCGACAGTGATGATGAACATGAGGATAATAAGGCCGACGATGGTCAACAGCTTGATAGCTCCAAAGACAAACTCGGCTTCTCCGTATATCCGAACGGGTAAACAGTTGAGAATGACCATGGTGAAGTAGAACAGTGTGATCAATGCGACTTGGGGAATATTGTGGTGCCAGTAATTGACGATGACAGCCGAGACAGTGACCTCAATGGGAACACCGATGGCAAACTGGTACCAATAGTTCCAAGCAAGAGCAAAACCAAGAGCAGGGTCGACGAAGCGAGCAGCAAAGATAGGGACGGGGCCGGGGATGGGTAGCCATGATGCCATCTCACCAACACTATTCAAGACGCAGTAAATGTTGAAGCCCGTGATGGTGTACGCCAAAAACGCAGAGAGGGGTCCAGCAAGTGACAGAACCTGACCACTACCAACAAAAAGGCCCGTGCCAATGGCACCAGACAAAGCAAGGAACTGAACATGCCTAGACTTGAGCCTGCGGTTCAAAGTACCGACATTTCGGTTCTCGTAATCCTCAGCCTTGACGTTGGTTGGGAGTGTTGGTTCGATGGTGGGCGACTCCCTGCCAGCTTCTATATCGGGGTTTTTCTTGTCGATATCCATGTTATGCAGCAGTGGTTGTATCTCCCCTGGCGATGCGTGAGATGAGTGGTGATTGTGAGGAGACATCGTGGAAAGGGAGAGGAGACGCGGCTCTGAGGTATTAAGCATAAAAGGCCTCTCTACTCGTCATTCGTACTGAAAAGCTCCGTGGGCAAGTTTTCCCGGACTTGCGAAATTGGTACTTGAGCCGGCGATGATGGTGAGTGCTCCCCACGCTATGACAAAGAGTTGTGAGGGTTGGTACAAGGGTTAGTCCAATCGATGGCAATGGACCTGCAAGAATTTTCATGTTTGTGCAGATGCATTTTTGGCGATAAGTTGATGATCACCCGATAATAATTGATTAACATGCTCCCACATAAACTACATGGTATTGAGTTAGTGCTCTAAGGTGACGATCTGCAGACTAAATGGCCCTTGGATGCGGGCCCATAACCTAAAAGGGAAGCTCGTCTCTCACAACCAATGAATGATGGACTGAGCCGTGATAACCGGCTTGGCAAGTGATCCGAGGTCGGTGATGCACTGATTGATAAGATGACGAGGCAAGGATCTCGCGGAAGATGCGTATCAATCTGCAGAGATCAAGCCATTGTTCCGCGGTTGGCTCCACTGTCTGCCGAAGGTGTTGCTTGTGATTTTAATGTCTCAGGCTCTCGATCTGGATAATGCATGGCGACGTGGGGCCTATTTAGGGGTGATCTTGAGAAATGATCGAAATAATGGGAAACCACAACCTGTAATTAACGTGATGAGGTCTATTTAGAACCCAAGTCCTGTTTTGTTCCTGTGTTCGCTCGAGACATAACCGTATCGCGTCGTCGCGTGGTTAGCCGGCGCGTATTCAGAAGCCCGTTCCTGTACTAGCTACCCTATTGCTACAAATGCAGTTGTTGCGATTATGTTCCAGCACCTTTTGATTTCCTCTGTCAATATGCAGGATGGATGTTTGAAGTATGTTAGTCTATATTAACTAGTCTATAAGCAATAGTATAACAGTTTAAGCGTTCAAGTTGCTGGTATCCCAGTCGTGAAGGAGATAATTCTCTAAACACAGCATATGTTCTCTTTGTACATTGCAAGAACATCAGCTCATGCCTTATTTCCCAGGATCATGTAGTATCAGCGTGTAACGACAATATTGTCTTACTAACGTTTTGGACACTCCAGTTTAAACAATTTGTAACCATTTAGCAACGGGTCCAGAGGGAGATTCACGCTGCGCACAGTGGTGTCACATCCATGAACTGTCCCAACCGGGGTGGTTTTCAACCAATAAGATAACGCCCCGTTGGCTCAGTGGTAAAGCGTATCACTAGTAAATTACTACGAAATGATAAGATCACTGGTTCGATTCCAGTACGGGGCAAGCTAATCAATCTGATCTTATCTCATCAGATCTTCTTTTTGCCCTTGGAGTAACTTACATGTATCCATATCTGGCTCTAGCAAAGGTAGTTTGCCTTTTGTCATGATTAATCCTTCGCTTCTTATTCACTGAGTCGGGAGCAGCTACCTTGGCCCCTGATGATAAACACATGTTTCTCAAATTAGTGTGGCCTATAATACAAATGAAAATACATAGAGACAACTCCCGGAACCCATGTTGCCAGAATCAAGCCTTCGCCAATGCACCATCGACAATTTCCCAGGTATGATCCCTCACTTTCCGGATCTGTTCCTCACTCCAAGCCGGCTTCTCGAAAACCTTTCCCTTCCGACTCACAAAAGCGTAATTCTTGTCCTTGATCTTCGTAGCTTCGTCCACGCCATTCAGCATGTACTCAGCACAAGTGTCAGGTGAAACACCCAAGACAGAGGCTAGACCGGTTGAAGGGAGACGCATATACCAGGGGAGTGAATGCATGATGTTCGTGTTGACAAGACCGGGTAGCGCATGGATGAAATGTCGGTTCTTTCCCTCAGCTTTCTGCTCGGCCACGTAGTTCTGGATCATGGCGTCTGTCATGGAGAGACAGTGAGCTGCTGCGCTTCCGAGGCTGAAGGTGTTCTTGAGATCCAGATCGTCCCAATTGAGTTTATCGGGACTTCCACCAGTGCTATCAAGCACAATCAAAACCTTGGCATCGTCGGTGAGAGATGGAAGAAGTTCGCGGATGAGTAGTTGTCGTCCGTAGTAATGAAGCGCCATCTTGCGGTCAATGCCTTCAGGCGTCTCTGTCCTTCCAGCGGTTGTGAGAATGCCCTGAGAGAGAACGAGGGTGCTGAACCGATCTTGCGACGCCTTGAGTTCATCGGTGTAAGTTTTAATAGCGCGCATTGAAGACGCGTCTAATTGTTTGAATTGGATGTTTGAGTGGGGAATGTTCTTTGGCTCATTGCGACCGCTGATGAGGACGGTGGATGAGGGGGAGTTGGCGGCGATGCGACAGGCGATGCCGTAGCCGATACCGCCTGTTCCACCAACGACTAGAGACTTTGCTGCCATGATATCGTTTTGAGATGATTGCGGTGATTGATTGAGTGATGATTGTGTCGCGGATCGTGTCTTTATGTAATTGAAGCTGACGCCGTGTCTGGTGATAACAATTTCGGAGTTTATGCTTCTACGCTAAACTCCGGATTTATTTGGTACCCGCTTACCCTCCGCTCCGCAGCCAAGCACAAGCCACTCCGCAGAACCAATCATCGTTCACTTCCATGAGAGAACAGTGTCCATTTTCGTATACCGGACAGATAAAGGCCATGGCTTGAAGTAAGCAGTTTGTTGCATTATGCAGTCATCACTATGTTCTCATTCAACATCATATCAAGATCATGCCCCAAGCCCAGTTCCTGGCGCATCGTCAGGACTCATCTTGACCGGCATCTTCAACCAACCCTTCTTATCAGCCTCTAAAATCGCCTTCAGCCACGCATTCGCCATCTTCTCATAACCATCATCATTCGGGTGTTTTGTATCACCAAGATCCTCCTTTTTGATATCAATCGGGACTTCAAGAATGTGCTTTCCCTTCTTTTGCCTCGCTGAGATAAGTGATCGAACTTGAGGGTTGAATTTATCTGTATTCGCCTGCATCTTCTTATCGTTGGCCCAAATAACTGGTGCTAGGCAGATTGTCACGTCTGGTGCGACTTTAAAGATTCCGTCGACGATATCTGCAAGAATGGATGCTGCAATGTCGAGATCCTTTCCTTGGTCCATGTTGTTGGTGCCGGCGTGTATGAGAACGACATTAGGACGGGCTTGGATTGGCTTTTGCCAGTAGCCGTTGATGTCGGCGAGCATTTTCCCACTATGACCTTCGTGATGTCCATCAACCATATTACCGTTCTTCAATGTCCCGACCATATTGACCTTCACGCCTTGCTTTAGGATCTTCTGTCGCAATGGGAGACGGTATCCAACCAAACCCGTCGAGCCTGTTCCTTTTGTGATGGAGTCGCCTAATGGCAGAACTCGGATGTTGGGAAGGGCAGCGGCTGGTGAAATGGGCGTTGCCATAAACACCGCCAACAAAGTAAGCGCATTCCAAACGGTTGATAGCATTTCGAAGAAGGTTGCAGACAGCTGGGCTGTCGAAGATGTTATTGAGATCTTGACTTCACGATAGAGCCTCGGAAACCAGAAAGTGGCGTCGAATGAGAACCTCAGCCAAATAAATAGCCTCGCCAACAATCGCCATCTCCCTCCCTTGACATCATCTTAGCAAACCTCATAAGACCGTAATGCAGGTCAGTCAGCCATTTCATGCAAGTAAGATATCGTGGTGTAAGCTCATTGGTGTCTTTTCATTCCGGCAAAACATGAATGCCGGTGGCCACCGCAGAGTGTGCCACCAATGCATCCAACTCCATGACGCTTGCAGCATTATACGAGAGTCGTTATCTTGGCTCGCTTAGAGATTCACACGGGAATGGCGGATTGAGGGCCTTGCAGCTTATGTGACAGGGGTTATGGTTGGGGAAGCTTACTATGTATGCTTGATGACGAAACGATTGATCGCGTGGACAATAGTGGTTGATGCTAAGTGCAATACTATGACACTGATATAAACTGAGGGGTAGGTTATGAGCTTGACCGGATTGATCATATTACTGTTTTGTGATGAGCTTTGTTTCTCATCGCCGCTGTTGAGTTATTTTTATTGTTATCCCCAACCTCCCCATATTTGATCACTAACTGCAACTGCGCCGCATGAAGCTACCATGAATCGTCATTTATTGAAGCGTACCTATAACTACCCTACCCATGCTATAGGCGATCGACGGTTTAATCTCGAAGGATTTTTGGCAAATGAATTGACTGGATAGCCACGAATTTTGGAGATGTTGTGATATCATAGCATATACCATTAATGAAGTGATGCTTATCTGGGTCGAAGCAAGGTGTCTTTGCTATGTGCTATCAAAATAATTATTCTCGTCATTTATACTGCTTCCGGCCAACCCGGTTAAGCTCTCTCTACTCGCGAAACAGTAGGCTCTTTATCGGCATCATCTCCATCATCAAGCATGTCATCCATCTTGGACTGGTTATTGTGAAACTTGCTAGTAGCTGCTGCTGCATCGCCTTTTCTCCCTGTGTCAAAGAGGACAGAGACCTCTTCAATAGTCATATTTCTGCGATCGTCAGCGGGATGTCAAGCGCAAAAGTGAATAGAAACATACCTTGTCTCAGGGAAGAAGAACAGAATAAGAACAAGATACATGGCGATGACCGCAATGTAGACGATATAGCTACCTCAGGTTAGTGATGTCTCGATAGAGTGATATCTAATGGACTTACTATTTCCACGCAATTGCCTCGAGTGCAACAGGGTTTACCCATTGATTGAAAGCCAGCGCAACACTCTGAACACTTAGTTCAATACTCAATCCCTTCAGTCTCAGATTATACGGAAGAATCTCCGCTCCATAAGCAAAAGGTAGTGGCGACCAACTAATGCAGTAGAAGGTCTTGAAGAGGTACATCATGGGCACCACAGCGATACCGACACCATGTGATGGATTCTCGGCAAACGAGCCACTGAGACCAGTGATGATTGTGTAAGCGACACACATGCCGACCGTGCCTGTGATCCAGAGCGTACGGCGGCCAAGGCGCTCAGCACTCATGGCTCCTGCATAAGCCCACATGAGAGACCAGATCGCCATGCCACCGTTGATGCCCGCGATGGCACTGGAAGAAGTGATACCGACGAGTTTGAGGGCTGGCGATAGGTAATACGCGATGATGCCGTTGCCAACCCAGTTAGAGCCCGTGCCCATGGTCACAAGAACGAGGAGACGGCGTCTGTTACCAGGCGTCTTGAGAAAGTCGCTGTACTTGGAGTTGTTGTTCTCCTTCTCCAACTGCAAAGCTTGGCAGATTTCGTCAAACTCGTATCGTACCAACTCGTCGTTGAGATCGCCGTTGGCATGTTCGTCGGCAAGAACTTTGAGGGCTTCTTCGGATCGGTCGTGGTCGATCAGCCATCGAGGGCTTTCGGGGACAAAGAGAAGATGAACAAGGACAACGGCTGGAGCAAAAGCTTGGAACAGGCAGGGTGCTCGCCATCTCCACTGGGTATCTGGCCAAGACAGTGTGCCATAACAGAACCACGCAGCAACGATTTGACCGACATAATAATTGCTGTAATATGCTGTAGCGACGTATGGTCTTAGGCGAGGATGTGCCAGTTCCTGAAGCAGTGCAATACCGGTGATCTTTCCGAAAGGTCCAGCCGCACCGATAATGACTCTACCACCAATGAACGTTCCGATATTCTTCGCAAAAGCATTCAGGAACGCGCCGAGGATTAACAACACTGAGCCGACAGCCAAACACCACTTCCTTCCCCAAAGTCCGTTGATCCACGACGCTGCGAAGGGAGTGATGATTGCCGGGAGAAAAAGACTGGCCGAGATCAGACCTAGGGTGTTTCCTGACGGATAGTTGAAGTATTCTTCCCATTGGGGGATCGCTTGGAGACCGTTCATGAGCGAGGCGTCGAAGCCGAGGTAGAATACAGCGAAGTAGAAGCCAACGCAGTGCCAGACATTCTTACGCAGGCCGGAGTCCTTGTACCACGTTGGATGAGTGTTGTTTTTGAGATGAGCATAGTGTAAGGTCCTGGTGGCCTTGGGCCTTAAGAACTCAGTGACTGCTTTGAACATCTTTGAGGACTAACAGATCAAGGTGCCTAGAGAGCAATGACCAGAGACAAGTATCGTTTGCACGACCCGTCCCCAGTCACTTATATATCCTCACAACAGAATCTGTCGCCTTGGGTCGGAGCTAATGTCTCTGCGGGGTAGACCTGGGGTAAACCTGGGGTAGCGGATGCTCATGCCCATGAGCTGATCCTTTCTCGACATGGTTACAAGCTCGGTTACAGTATTTGATCCTCCAATCGGACGGATGACCGACTTATCGAACAGAAGTCCAGGTTGCTAGACGGATTGATGTCCGGGCAGGAAGGCTGTATGCTTCCGGGAATATGCCTACTACATTTCCCTTGTGTCCACAATGGCCTTGATAGTAGTGGTTTGGAGACCACTATAAGCTATTAGGGAGTTGTATTATAATGCCTTGCGGTGTTCGTGGAGCTAGAGAGGGGGACTTCAATGGTCTTGACCAGTTTGTTCGGATTTGCGTATTCAGACAGCTACGGGCAAGGAAGAACATGCATCTCAATCATGCAGAAATAGTAACGATCAAAAAACCTATGATCAGAATGCTTTTATTATGTAGACAGTCTTATGAAGAAGCCCGTTCAAAGGCCTTGCGGTTCACTGCCGTAGTCGGCTCGCCACAAAACTCCCCGTTCTCATCCACTACCCTCAGAATATTTTCCATAGCCATTAGCTCAAAATTAATTCTAGTCGTAATAGCTGCTCCTCCGTTATGACAAGTTAGCGTGACGTTATCCATAGCTGCAAGTTCCTTCGAGACTTGAGGTTCGTGGTAATGAACATCTAAACCGGCAGCTGAGATCTTGCCATTCTTCAGCGCTTCGATCAGCGCATCCTCATTGACAATTTGACCTCGAGCCGTGTTGACAAGCCTTGTACCATCTTTCATCGCTGCGAATGCTTCTTTGTTGATGAGATCTTGAGTATGAGCGTTGAGTGGGGTATGTAGAGTGACACAATCGGCGATGCCCAATAGCTCGTGGAGAGATGAATGATATGTCGCTTGGAGTTCTTCCTCAACTTCTGGTGGTGAACGAACCACGTCGTAATAGTGAATCTTCATACCCAGAGCCAAACCTGCTTTGCAGGCCACTAATTTGCTGATGTTACCAAGACCGACAATACCGAGAATATGACCTCGGGGATTGTAAGAGATGGTCGCGATCAGTTTGTGCATCTTTTGGAACTCCGCTGGATCACAGGTACGTGCACCACGCTGAGAAAGCCAGAAGTTTCGGAATACAGAAAGGATCATGAACAGAGCAGTATCGGATACGGCTTCATCGCTAGCACCGGCACCGTTGGCGTACCAGATGCGGCGACGACCGAGAGCATCCACATCAGCCCAATTAAAGCCTGCACCAGCCGACGCAAAGATCCGGACTGAGGGTGGCAGAAGTGATATGAGTTCTTCATCCCATTGACCCATCTCACCACCCGTCTGGAAATGTGGACGATATATTGCTGAGAACTGGCCATATCTAAAAACTCGTTAGCATCTGCCCAGACAGTAAAGCACAGGCGCTCTGAACGACTCACTTGTTCTCTTTTAGTGCTTTGATGAATGATTCTCTATCAGGCTCTTCGTTTGCAACCACGTCAAATCTTTTAGTAAAGACATTGTTATAAAAGTCATGATTATACTTAATGTCCTCGCCTATGCGGAGAACGATGGGTTTCTTGGACGCCATAACGAGATGTTAAGCAGGTGTTTCTTGGTAACGATGATTATCACCAGTGATTTGGTCTGTTGTTGGTTGATCCAAAATTATCCCAAGTTAGGTAGCTGCTTTCTATCACGGATCTTCTCTGTTTACTTATGTCAATTATGCCTGGATTGCCGTTGTTCTCACTCGACCAATGGGCTCGCAGATCTCAACACGGAAATGTGGCCGGCTTTGTCGTAAGCCCGGGATAAATCCGTTAGCGTGAGGGGAACTCCATCAACGGTCTTCACTTCTGCACACCGAGAACGTGCATTCTTGGCATTATCCGAGATAATCTCCCTGCGGTTCTTATAAACGTGGAATTCATTTAACAACTGATATAGCTAATGGCTTATAATGTGATGGTATTGCGATATAGATAGGTCGTAGTTGCCGCCATGCGACTGAGAAAACGGCTCAATCCTCGGAAAAGGCTCTGGTGATAACGAGCGGGGGTATCTGATGTGACTTGGAGGGCGAATAGGCATGAAGACCGAAAGCTCGGCGAGTAATCCCTGAGCATGATCCTTGTCTGTTTCTGACGGGATTGCATTCTCATTCGTTATTGTTATTCCGATGAGATAATGTAGTCTGCAGTCCAGCAATTGCTCCCTCGCTCTGTTAGACAAAAGTCGAGTATTGTCTGACCGTTTGAGCTAGGTTTCTATTTATCGGAAGGCTCAAAGAATTGTATAGGATGCGCACGATGACGCAGTACTTTGGTACAGGTTTGGTGCGGTTAAGATACATATGCATTGCCTGCTGGATTCTGACAGGCGATTGAAATGACGCCCCAGCAGGGGATTAATTTAAGCCCATGCCTGGAATGATATTTATGAATAACATCCTTTGAGCGGTCAACGCCGAACAAATGTGCGAATAATAGCAAAACGTATGAATAGAGTTTCGTCTATTATACTTGTCAGGCTGCTATGGTCTTCTTCTATAGGGTATACTCTGCTGAATTATAATATTGAAACCATATAGGGTTATAAAATATGCGATATTGAGCTATTAATATACTCAAAACGTGCTACCCCGGAACCCCTTTTAACATGGACCCGATAATATCTTTATGCATATTTTATTCTGTATCCGAATATTGACTTCATGAACACATTTATCTCTAGTGGATTCAGTTCGTGGTGCCGGTAGTGGCTCCAAACTCCCAAAGCCGCCAACTTCATGCCACATGGCAAGATGCTTTAAAGGTCGAAAGGCCTGACGAAGATAATCAGTATCAGCAAAGGCATAAGAATCGTGTAGTTCATAGTATACCCAGGAAGAACTTGCGCCTTGCGCGTTGGGACTTGATCACGATGGAAAAGCTAGTGATTTGTTGTTCGCCAAGGAAATGAATCAATCACCGCTTACTATGCATATGTCGCACTTATCTCATGTTGCCATCTCTCAAAGATTTTAAACACAATGTCTATTTGGAGGTTGTCTGAGTTCATGGGACACAGCTTATGCCTCAAAAGAGCTAGATCCGCTGAGTGGCGCTTATACCAGAACCATGACATCTCACGACCTGTCAAATGCGCCCTATTCCGTGATGCAAAATGGTAATTGCAATGAGAAAGTGATATTATTCAAGCCATGCAGCTCTAGAACCCCCGCTATACACATGACTCGTTCAGGCGGAACACTAATCGTTCCCCGACATTTGACTCCCGCGGAATCCACACGACAGACGGGTTCGCCAACGGGGAAGAGCCCGGAAGACCCTCAAAAACTGGATTTCCTTCCTCGCAAGACGAACTATTCAGGCTTAGTGATCGTTCTGCCAAGGAAGATCGGCGTTACGGCATTTGGTAGTGCTGTTCCGGATCCTCAGCGCATGAGCCGGGGTTTTACAACATGCTGACCGATCCTATCCTACCATCATATGACATGTAAGTCTCCGAATTATGAATCAATCAATATCTTGAGAAACCGGATGAACGGTTACGCACGCACAGATGATTTACCGCACGTGAACTGCTGCGTTCATCACAATGCATGGTGATTCTTCAGAGAAGGGATCTGCAGTCTGTGCTTTGGAATCACTGGTGATCAGTGGAACGACACGGAGCGATCCCAGACCCTTAGCCCGAGTAATATATGCAAGCTGAACAAGACGGGCTCTGCCGCTGCATAAGGCTCATGACTAGACAATTTAATTCGATGTGCCAAGGTCGAGCTGGAACAAGAATCCTTGTTATTGCTCAAAAACGTTGCTTGCATAGCCTTTGGTGGACTCCTCGCCCACTTTGTTGAAACTCTAAAGGACCGGATATCAAGCTTAGTTTGACCAAAACGTGTTTCATTCTGCATTAGTACCCTTTAATTCTGACTATCTTTAACTATTGTGAATCTATTGAAGTCCGTTACCTGTCGTGGCACTTCCCGACCCTCCTTTTGCGCATTGACATGACAAATACCCCCCAGTCCATCACCGCATATCCCAGGACCCTGAGCTGAGACATTTATCTCGTCTTCTTATCACCGCTGACTCAGAAACCCTCCGACTTTGTTAAGATCTTTCGAATTAGTTGGAAGGTAGCGTCAACGCCGCGGGTCAGCACGGGTTTTAGTACTAAAAATGATTGCGGGACGGTGTAACGTCCGCGGTGATATGAAATTGGGCTGCTAGGAAAATGCTTGATGTTTTTGACAGGCAACTAGTGAACCCTAGTCTAAGTAGATATAAGAGCAACACCAATCCCTCCTCGTTTCTGAGATCTGCACACATACTTTCTTGTCCAGATCGTCTGTCACCATGCGCTGCAACGTCTTGTCACCTTCGCTCTTGGCGCTCAGCCTGTCGGCCAGTGTCACTGCTCGTCCAGAGATTCCTTTCATCAGTACACTTCTCGACCCCTTGCAGCATATTGTCAAGTCTGCTTATGCCGGTGATGGACTCAAGGTTGGACATCTTGGCGAACTGGGTGGCATTCCAGGTGTCGATGCCGAATATGACTACGTCGTCGTAGGAGGAGGCACAGCGGGAAACACCATCGGTTACAGACTCGCAAAGGCTGGCTACAGTGTCGCTATCGTTGAAGCCGGCCCTTTTCTTGAGATTTCCAAGCCTATTCTTGCGACATCGCCTGGCGGAGTAACTGCTGGTAGTGGTGCGAGTCTTCTCGACTCTAACCCTCTTCGCGATTGGAGATTCACGACTACAGCGCAGACCGGCGCTGATGATCGCGAGATTCACTATGCTCGTGGAAAAGTTCTTGGCGGCTCATCTCAGCTCAACTTTCTAGTGTATCACCGACCCACCAATGGGACCTTGGCGAAGTGGGCTGAGGACGTTGGGGACGATAGCTACACGTGAGTGCCAACGAAGAAGGTTGGTTGGACTATGGCTGACAATAAAGACAGATGGGTCAACTTTCTGCCTCACTTCCAGAAGAGCCCCTCCTTCACTCCACCAGACAACGAGAAGCGAGGCCCCAATGTGACAACCGACTACGATGCTTCTGCATTCTCGAAGGAGAAGGGTCCTCTCCAAATCAGCTACGCCAACTACGTTCCCTCATGGTCCGTTCTCGTGGAAAAGGGCCTCAAGTCCCTTGGATTCAAGGGTATCGATGGTTTCAGCAGCGGTAGTCTTCTCGGTTACTCATACGCCACTTCAACTGTCCAACCCAAGACCGCTACCCGAAGTGGTTCCGATGACTTTGTCAAGACTGCGCGAAGTGAGAATCTCAAGACTCTCAAGGTGTACACTGAGAGTCTTGCCAAGAAGGTGACCTTTGATGATGACAAGAAAGCTACAGGTGTTGAGGTCAGCTCTCTTGGTATTGACTACTCCCTCAAGGCTCGCAAGGAGGTCGTCGTTAGTGGTGGAGCGTTCCAGTCACCCCAGGTGCTCATGGTCTCTGGTGTTGGACCCAAGAAGCATTTGGAAGAGCTTGACATTCCTGTAGTGACCGATCTTCCTGGCGTTGGTCAGAACCTCTGGGACCACGTCCTCTTTGGACCTTCTTTCGAAGTGCAAGGTCTTGAGGACACTCTTAGCGCCGCCATCAACAATGACACTGTTTTCCAAGGCGCCCTTGATGCTTATGCCCAGCAGCAGGCTGGTCCTCTGACATCCAACCAGGTCGAGCTTTTGGGCTGGGAGAAGGCTCCCGAGAAGTATCGCTCCAAGTTCTCCGCCGAGACTCTCAAGGACCTTGCGACTTTCCCAGATGACTGGCCTGAGATGGAGATCATTCCCCTCAACGTCTACTCCGAGGACTGGTCATTCCCTATTCTACAGCAACCCACCGATGGAAAGAAGTACACCAGTCTTAATGGCGCTCTTGTCGCACCTCTATCCCGCGGAAACATCACTCTCCGCACTAACTCGACTTCTGACGCGCCTCTTATCAACCCAAACTTCCTGACCAAGAAGGCTGACCAGGAAGTTGCCATCGCACTGTTCCGTCGTCTCCGAGAAGTCGCCAAGTCCACGCCTCTAAAGAACACTGTTCTTCGGGAGGTGTACCCTGGAGAGGACCACGAAACAGATGAGCAGATTCTCGCTGTCCTTCGAGATACTTTGATGACTGTTTGGCATGCTGCTTGTACTTGCAAGATGGGCAAGAAGGACGATGAGATGGCTGTTCTTGACTCCAAGGCTCGTGTGTACGGTGTAAAGGGACTGCGAGTTGTTGATGCCTCGGCTTTCCCTCTGCTTATCCCTGGTCATCCTGTCGGTACTGTGTATGCATTGGCTGAGAAGATTGCGCACGATATCATTACGGAAGACAAGAGTGAGGGTTCCGCAAATAAGGTTGACATTGATGTGGAGGTTTCCTGAAAGGTTCTTTAACTATTTCTTTTATTCTTTGTTGGATTTTCACTATTCTCTTTAGACGTACATAGACAAATTCACTTAGAAACACTTAACACGAACTGAAGCAATTTCTACTCCTCATTGGTCCAAGAGCCAGCCCCGTCTCTGTTCGTGACCGAACAAACTCTTTATATTTCCCAAGGCTTGGTCGACATAGAACACAGTAGATTGGCCTTATTATTGTATATCCTGTCAACTGACTGAGCCCTCATCCGCAAAATGTGAGTGGAGTCAAGAATCAGGTGGAGCCTTACCCTGATACGAAAAAAAAGTGCAGATGGACAAAAATGAGGGACACCAGATTTGAACTGATAACCTTTAGGAGTCACGATCGCCTCAAGGGGAACTTGAAGATATATCGCTGGAATCTAACGCGCTACCGTTGCGCCAGCCCCCCAATGTCTGTTGTTGTTGAGCGGTTTCTTAATTATGATGATGCATCCCGAAACGAACAGGCCATCAGTGTTCGTGGTTTCCTCTCGTCACAGAGCAGAAGGGAATCGAGGTTAGCAATAAAAAGAAACGGTCGCCTCTCAGTACACCATCAAAAAGGTAATTGGACTTTATTAAATTGATTGGGCACCGTTGAGTAAGAACGCCAAAGAGGGTAGGCACCGTGATTGACGTTGCACCTTATTAGCAGTTCGGGTAAGTTGCTATCATCCTCAACGCAGAAACAGCTACAGAATGGCCACCGCTACGAAAATTCGTGGCAAAAATTGGCGACGACCTCAAAACTGAGGGTACTTGTTCGAAGTTGGCAAAAATCAGAGATTAGGACCGAGCGTGGATCGAACACGCGACCTAGGGATCTGCAATCCCTCGCTCGTACCACTGAGCTATCGATCCTTATGATTGTTGACTGTTCGGGTTCGGAAACAAGAATCATGTTCCAGAAAAATGGCACTGCGAACAACAAGACGTGCTAACTTCTAATCTCCATGTCGAGCCATAATTATTTGTCTATAACTACGTATAGATACTAACAGATGTGGCAGCAAGACTAAATACAGAAGTTATATCTATAATGCTATACTAGGCAGTGAGTTACTAATATGTCTCCAATTCTATAACTACTCAATGAGTTGCGTCAATTAGGTTTCAAATACTAGTCTATCAATATCTCGTATCGTGGAAGCTTTGATGTTCTATAAACTCTGCCAGCTATTTAAAGTCAATCCCCTTTTGCTTGCCGTTTCATAGTATTGCTTCCGTGCTCATGTTACCCGTGTTAGCTGCCTAAAGTTCAACCTGATGGCCAGCAGGTACGTCAATGGCTTCTATTGCTTCAACGGTAGTCAAACTCAGTTGAACTCATTTCATTATGCGTACTCTGTCGCTCTAATTGATCCTTTAGCACTGCTTCTGAGAGCTTGAGCCTCAAACATGAGTGTTTGTCACATTGTGACAGTGCGATTCTGTTGAACATCTTGCGAACAATGCTCGGCCAGTGATTCACAATCAAACGCACAAACGGACTGTGGCATTAACAGCATGGTCAAACTTTCAAGCACTATGATTCATCCATTTGAGTTACACAAGTCCCCACATATTATCTTAATAACTCTATCTTCCATCCTTTCTTCTTCCTTTCTTGTTATCATTCATCCTCACACAACTTTCATCACAACCTCACGAAAAATGGCCGAACCACCCACCGTTCCCCCGAGAAGAAAGGAATTTCACGGCTACTACGCCGGTCTTCCAGCCCGTCCAACTCTTGTTGCGCGATCTACCACGACTCCATGGAAGGGTCCGGGATATGACTTTGACGCCTATGAAAAGCTGCTTGATCCCGTCGAAAAGCATGATGTTGTTCCACTATGGAATGACTCTGCAGGCCCACTGCGTCGCAAGATTCTTGAAGCTGTCAAGGATGTCGACTGGAATGCTACCGACATCCTCCGTTGCGATTCCACAGATTGGAATGATCGTCACCTTGTTCAACCCGTCATACTTTTCGTATCGGTAGAGCCCGAATCGACAACATGGCTGAACAGAAGAGCCGTAGCACTGAAGTGCCGCGACGTTCTGCAGGAGCACGACATTAACGACGTCGAAGTCGAGATCAAGGAGTCAAGACTCACGCAATGTTGCTCGAGTGAGCAGGATCAAACAGAGAGGTAAGAACCATAACCTCCAGGTGAACTTCATGCTAACCAAAGACAAGCAAACGATCGACAGCGAAACTCAGCCCGCACATTCCGACTCTTGAAGAGGAGGCTTACAGAAGGGACAGTATCCAGATCTCTGAGTTCCTGGGCACCAAGATCGTCTCCTCTCAAAATCCAACACGCGAAGGCACTAAAGGTCTATACCTGCGAATCCGAAATACCGAAACCGTTGTTGCTTTGACCTGCCGACATGTCGTCTTCGGACAAGAGGAAGAGAACATCGACTTTTGTCACGACACTCATAACGATCGAGGTGTCATTCAACCTGGGAACAAGACCTACCAAAACACGATGGAATCTCTCCGCGGAAGCATCATGTGTATAAATTCCTCGATCGATGTTATTGAGACCCTCACGCCACCCCGCAAAGAACAACTCGAAAGCCTATGTAGCCGCAAGATCAAAACCGAGAGCAGCCTACAGCGATATGAACTGTTCGGGTCAATGGAGTCCCGAACTATCGGCCACGTCCTCTCTTCACCAAAGTTTGGGTTAAGCAGTTCTTCGCCGGTCCGCTTCCGCGACTGGGCTTTGATCGAGCTGCATCAGAACAAGCACCAAACGCCGTTAGGGAAGTTGGAAAATACTGAGCCTTCGCCACTTATCGCGTTCAATCTTCGATGCATGGACATGTTGAGGTAGGACCCACGTAAGGAGCCAAAGCGAAGACACTGCTTTCTTCCCCGGGATTCATACATTCACGCAGACTGGTGTCATGTCAGAAGCCGAAATGAGATGTCCTGACTATGAATTCGAATTTCCAGCAAGAAATATAATCGATGAGGATTTCATGAGAGTATGCATGTATGGCAGCGAAAGCGGAGAAAGCCACGGTATCGCCAATACAGCCAGGTCTGTCATCCGAAGATTTGTTGGAGGTGTCCCGATGATTTCCGAAGAATGGTTTATCTTAGGCTCCATCCAATATGAACGCAGGAAGCACTTCTCTGCCCAGGGGGACTCGGGGGCCAGTATCATGGGAGATGATGGTCGTGTTACGGCTGTCCTGACGTGTGGTGCCCAGTGGGGTGACCGAGGAATCCATCATATCTCGTATGCGACGCCTATCGACTGGCTGTTGAAGGATATCCGGGAACATGGGTATGATGTGGAGTGGATGGGCGAAGAAATTCCTCTTGAACATCTCCATTACCGCTTAGAATCTGAACATTGATCCGGGCGGCTGTACTGAAAGATTTCACTAGGTATCACCCAGTCATGGACCTTTCTGGTGGAGTGAGCGCAATGGGTAGTTAGTCAGTATAATGAACCGGAAAGAGTAATTTGTGAGTTCTTGAAAAACGCACTCCACGTGAGAACATGAAAGACATGAACAGACTAGTTGATTCTTTAGATAAATACTGCAAGACGAGCTTCAGTCTATATAACTCTGAATTGGTTATCGTGCTTGTAACCAAAGTCAGCCGCCTCTATAGCTCAGTGGTAGAGCGTTGCACTTGTAATGCAAAGGTCCATCGTTCAATCCGGTGTGGAGGCAAGCGCAATTTTCTTTTTATTTATTTGAATGACAAATTGCCAACGAGTTCATTTTTGACAATATGCCTCGGGGCTTCATTTTATTAAACTTGCAGCCGCTCAATTGCAATCTCTTTTGGATCGCTTGGCACGCGAAGACGCAGGGAGTACACGGAGTACGGTGTCTATCGCCAGGGACGATAAGAACTTTCGATAATGAATCGATTGCTGACAGCGGGGTCCCATAATAACTAACATGTCCCCGCCGCCTTCAGAGCGTAATCCTTAATCGCTGGTTCTTGCTTCACCTTCGGCAAATACGTTACAAGAGAAATTCCCGCAATGAAAATCGCATTCTCAGTGATCAAAAGATCCTCCAATCCAAGTCCTGGTGCCAAAGATGAGGCGCAGACTGTTCCCAGGTCTAGCCTGGAGATCTTTCCGGGTCCGTCATGAGTGAGCGCATCTTTGGCAAGGGCAAAGCTGAGGGGGTTTATAAGCATGCTCTCATGCGTATAAAAGGAACCGCCTGGTTTTCCAGCGCAGACCTTTTGTACTTCAGCATTTGTGACGCCGACGTTTCGTTCGTCGAGCAAGTAAGCTGAAGCTCCGGTGCCTTCTTGCGGTTGGACGATCTCATCTAGGAAGCTGGAGTATAGACTTGTTATTGGTACATATCCTGAATCACCGCCATCAGAGCGTAGGATCTTAATAAAATTGCTACCAGCTTCTTGTTGGACAACAGATGGCGCGTTGGTAATGCCCGAAAGGTCGACGAAGTTGGCTAGGATGGTGCCCTTGTAATCCGCGCTAATTGCGACGTGATCGGTCGTAACTTTACGAGTTGATGGCCAGTACTTGAATGCCCATTGGGTGTCGATGTTTCCCTGCGACCAACCGATGATGGCAACGCTTCGCCTTGAGATGGAAGCAATGTAATTCAGCACATACGCGGCGTACTCAGCATTGACTTGCGCATCACCCAGAAGAAGTTCAGGCACATTGACCCACACAGGATCAGCCCAGTCCACGCTGGTGAGCAATGGGATGAAGCTGCCCCGAAATGCGGTGTATCCGGTAGATCCGGTACCAGGGAACAGAATCACAGGTAGCTTTTTACCGTAGGTGAAGGTGTCTGGGATGAAGATAGCAGACCTGAGCTTTTCTTCTGCGACAGTGTAAGGCGCATCGCAGCTTGCCGCCTTCGGATAGACGCTCTTTGGCGGGTCAGGGTTTCTATAGACGGTTAGGTGGGTTGACGTTGGAAGAGCTCATTGGCATACTGGTTGTTGTCGCCGTTTTCTTCGGACCCAAGACCTTTGGCGTAGCTGAGCAGATCATCTGTTGATCCAGAGACGATGCCATTCGCTATCAATCGCGCGCTGTACTCGACGATATTATCAGGTTCTGACTTTGCGACCTTCTCGATGATAGATGATGCGTCGCCAACGCTCTTTGGCCTTTTGGTGGGCTTCAGCTTCTGTAGCTTATCAAGCGTCTTTTCCCTGTCTCCTTTGTTCAAGGCGTCGCCGAGTTCATCGAGCAATCCACTAACTGTCACGGCCAGAGCATTATCAACGCCATTGAAAAGACCATTTAAAGCCTGTCGTCTCTCGATTCCAGTACCCGAGCTTCCAGTTGCATAGTATGGTGCTGCAAGCCCAAAGCCGCTCAAAGCCAGAGTTACGAGCAGTGCCGAGAACCGCATTATCAATGGATCCGAACGTTTTCACCTCGCGGATGAGAAGGAATGGTCAATTGACTGTCGAAAGATGGCCTAGCTTGCAGTAGATAATCAGGGTATCCCTTTTGCGGGGAAACCTCCATCCATTACGAGGAGATACAATAGAGCTGTCAAAACTTGTGATTACACGTGCAATCAAACTTAGCCCGCAATCGAGGTTACCTTCTTCCGGACCTACATGCTTCGAGCGCTGTGCTCGACCGTCCACGCTTTGATCTATGACGCGAGAACCGCGATACGTGTGACCTATCTTGTGCACACCCTCTCATCTCCAGGTTATTTACGAGACGATCGCCGTCTGCTGATAGTGGAGGAGTCGGGATCGACAGTGGCTTCGGCTTGCCCCTGTTGGCTGGTGTTAGTGTTAACGCGCTCGGTCCTTGGAACTATTGAACCCTAATGAGTTAGGTGCCTCGGCTCGGGCATTTCACTCCGCAGCGGCAGTTGAGATGCACCTATAGTGGACTTCCACTGTGAGCTGAAGGGAGTTAAGCTTCCGAGCTGCATTGAGTCAATGTGATTGGGAAGTTCTTCGATACTTTACACCAAGGCATATATCACAGATAGTCTTCAGTATGTATTCCATATTACGCAAAATAACACGTCTTGGGAACTGTAGCACGGAATTGGCAATAAAGACATTATTATTGAGGTAGTGAAAGCTAGTGCAACAGACTTGGTACGACTTATAAGTAAATCCCAGTATCACCCTTCCGATCTTAGCTATAGAGCCACTACATGAATCAATATGAACTACAAATGACTACGCCTTGTTCCCAGTGGTAACCAATCCTCCCAGAATGCCACCAACACCCTCAATCACACCACGAAGAGACCCCTTAGAAACACCGGCATAGCTTCCATACGACTCAGTGTAGCCAGGGAACTTCTCAAACAACTTCATGTTCACCTTCTGCAGCTTCGGGCAAGTCTTTCCAGCAAGAAGCTGTCGAAGCTTGTCGGCCAACGGCCTCAGGGCTTTGGTGACATCGGTGAACTGACTTCCAAGAACATCAGGTGCCGCAGCCATGATGATCTGCATAACGAAGCACTCAAGGTTGTCGCCTTTCAACAGCATTGCAGTATTGAAGACGCCACCAGTGAGATCGCCGATATCGACGCCTGAGAAGGAGTTCACCTTGCCAGTGTTACCGCCAATGCTCAACAGACGAGGGTACTTGGCAGCATGCTCCAAAACATCAACGAGAAAGTCAGGGATAGAGAACTCATCTTCAACAGGACGTCGGTACCAGTTCTCGGGGATGCGCTCCCAGCCCTGGTTGACTTTAAAGTTACCAGGCTTGCTGCCCTTGACACCGAAGAAACTGGTAAAGACTTCACGAGAAAGATATCCTTCGGGATATTTATCGGAGTGATTGGCCATCATGCGAGGAGGAAAAGAATACGCAGCAGGTGAGACCAGAACTCCAGCGAAGGGCGAGTAGAAGAAATGACTGTTGGTCTTCTCGGAGTCTTGGAAGCGTTTGTAGTGGAAGGGCGCCAGAGCTGAGTATTGCTGTGGGGCGGGAGTATTCTCCCGGATGGCACTCCAGTACTCGACGAAGCGTTCAAGGATAACGTGGAAGTTGTTGCCAGTCACGTAGAGATCTCCTCTAGTGGCGCTGACATCAGACTCATACTTGTTGTGACTACCGCTGAGGCCAGATGGGGTACCGAGAATACCGCCGCCGTTGAGAATGTTCTGGCTGAAGCGGCTTGGGCCACCGATGGAGTAGCCAGGATTGAGAGAAACTGGGTTGCCGTTGAATACGGTACCATAGACTGCGAGGAAGCCACCAAGGTCGAGGCTCATGCCGTAGACCTCGTTGGTAGCCTTGATGATAGTCTGCATGTCTGCAACACCGTTTCTTGGAAGGTAGCCATGGTTAGCCAAGGCATTGAGTCCAGGGCAGGGTCCTTGACATCTCATTAGTATTGATCCCATGTTGAGCAGAAGCTGACTTACCTCTTTGATCACCAGCCTTGACGTTGGGTGGCTGGAACTCATGCTCGCCAGAAACGCTGATGCGCTGCTTCTTGGCGTCGAACTTTGAAGCTCGCTTCTCTTTCGCGAATGGACATTCACCTGCCCTGTTCTCTTGCTGGGCGTAAGGGCAGGCTGTAGGGCTTCTCTTGGCATACTCTTGATAAGTCTGGAGTTGCTCGGCGCTCATCTGAGGGAATGCAAGAGTTGTTGGGAGCAGACAGGCTGCTGCGAGCCACGAAGATAGAGAGACCTTCATGATGAAAGCTGGGAGGTGAAGGAAGACAAGAAGGGAGAAGGGAGAAGGGTGAGTGCTGAGGATGGAGGGTGGTCAGAAATAGCTCAAGCTTTATCAATTCCTTGCTTATGCACCTCCCCTTTACTTTCTTTTCTTCTTTTCGATGTTTCGCTCACCAAATTTTCTCCTTGCAGTCAATCCGTATCGATGACGTTCTGCATTGCTGTTATGTCTCAGTTGAACAACCCAACAACACAAATACCAGCCCGCTGAGACAACTCCCAGTTTGTCTCACCAACTGTCGATCTTGACAGCTAACATCTTGGCCATTAGGGATCACCATTACTTCATTGGCTTGGAGTAACTCCAATGATGATCTACCAGATTAGGTGTAAGCTGTTTGTGGAGAAGTGATCTTCGATGGAACCAAAATATGAGTATTGCCGAATTTCCGTTGAGCTAAAGGTAGGCAAATTGAGTTTATTGAATGCTAATGTTATGCTTGCCATTGGAAATGCGGTGATTGGTGAATATGAGCCGCATGTCCGTGCGATGTTGGGCTTCGTTGTCAAATAGTAAGCGGAGATACGAAAACGACAGCAGAATAACCATTTTATGACATCAGTCTTAGCACAACGGCACCTTTTCTGGTACCTGTCCAGGGGATTTTAAGCTAAAAGCTAAATTAGGCGATTTGCTAACCTCCATGAGACATAGTCTCGTCTTCAAAGACCTCTTTGGGAATCTCGGCTAGCAGTTAAAGGTTGGCGTGCGCTGGCAACTTCTATACTCCGTCAGTTGGGTTTTCTGCTCAGGCTCTTTTGAGTCAGGAGACAGACCTTCGTGATGAGTTACATTTGTAATTATGCCATTGCAGACAGACAAACCAAGGGATTATTAATACGCGCAATTCTAATAGCTGACCTGAGCGCATTATATTGCAGCATGTTCAAGGTATTGAATGCTCGAAGACCGTGGGTACGATTTCCCCCAGCTTTGTAGATCCACCTTTCTAGCCAACGGACCTTATCTCCGGATCGACGCCGAGACGGACAGCTAGCACTAGTAACCTATGCTGATCGTCGATCTAGCTTACAGCTCTAATACACCGATTGCTATTAGTGCGCTTATGGGAGCAGAACATGCGCTCGGCCCAAGATTTTAGATCCTCTGTACGGTAAAAGCGAATAGGTGAAAGGTCTGCAACTAACTGACTTCGATGGTGAAGAGTTGTTCAAGGAAGCCATAGCGTGGGCTACTGCAGCTCTGTAGATCACGGTTTGGTGACAAATACGAGTGGGTGATGCTATAGTTCCAGAGCGGACTTGCTCTGTAAGCTGTCATATCTGTGTTTGGGTCAGGTCGACCGCGAGGAAAGTCCCCTGTCAGCAACTTGTACGACCTAGCCCGGGTGCGAACCTCGTGAGTCATGAGAGAACAGAGTTCTACAGGCGCTTGCTCCCAGTAAATTTCCTATTATCCCCAAGTAGCAAGTAGTAACAAAAGATTGATATTCTTCATCGTTCGAAGTTGTACATTCCCTTGTTCTAGATGCGACGTCTGTGTTTCTATTACATAGAAAGAAACAGTCTCTGGCTCCCGGATCAATGCTGCCACGTCCTGTCGCAACAAGACTATAAGCCCCGCCGTATAGATTTCTCTTTCAAACATTCATTTCCATCAATCCACCGCTCAGAGTCCTTCCGTAGACCAGGAGGTTGACAAGTCAAGTAAGAGCAGATCAGTCAAAGGGTGCCAAAACCTTTGCTTTTGTAGATTTTCGTATATACAGCAGATTCTCCTATTTTATATGCACTTGGATTTACGGTGATTTATCATAATGCACCTTTCAACGAGAAGATGATGTTTCACTAAGTAGTTGCTCGAGGCTGCTAAAAGGCCGAAAACAGCGGCTCGCTCTTTTCCTGAAATACAGCTACGGTCCAAAATGCCACCATGGACTTTGACTAAAAGCTGACATAACAGCAGCAACACATACATGATTCTTTTTAAATAACTGATGAAGTGAGTCCGGACAATTGAAATGCAACAAGCCGAACGAGTTTTGAAGCCGATTTTCACAGCATACCGTCACGTAGATTGACATATAAGTGAGCCGTTTATCTATGCCTCTATACCTCATTTTTTTACCATTTGTTATATTCTTCTTTCCGACTTTTCAAGATACCATCATGAAATCTCCATTTTATGTTCCAGTCTCACTCGATCATACCGCCCTTCTTCTCTCCGATGTTCAATCTCAAGTCCTTAGACGTTTCTCTCAGGAAGAGCAGGCCACTTATCTTGGCAAAATCCAGAGGCTTCTGAACTTCTTCCGCTCAGAGATCAAATCTCGTCGTCTCTCAACCAAGCCAAAGGATTCTCAGTCTCTCTACGACGATGTACCTCTGATCATCCACCATACACTTCCCTTCAACATCAACTCAAACGCATTTGTGTCGCCTTATAACAAGCTTGCAAGCTGGGTGTCAACGCTTGAAGCAAGCGGTGCATTCGTCAACGCGCCTTCTGATCCCCATCGTCCTCACTATGGTGTTCCGGCCGAGCTAATACCTCCCGGGGGCTGGGGCGGAAAGGATGAGATCCTGCTCGGTAAAATACAGCCAAACTGTTTTGGGTCCTCAGATTTGTTGGCTTATCTACGGGCTCGCGGGATTAGGCATGTTGTGCTGGTTGGGTTGGCGACTATGGGAAGCATTCTGAGCAGTGCAAGGGCTGGTGCGGAGTTGGACTTTCATGTTATCTGCGTTGAGGATGGGATTATCGATGATGACCCTGAGGTTCATGAGTTCATTATGAAATGTATCTTACCTAAGTTCGTTGACGTTGTCACGTTCAAGGATATCCTGAGTCTTGAAAATGCAAAGTTGAGTGGCTAAATGGCAAGATGTTTTGAGACCCAAGACCAAGACTATCGCTTCAATTCATGATACATATTCTTGTGGATGTATAAGCCCTAACAGTATTGACGCCCGTAATATATAATTCATAAAACATACCTCATAAACTCCAATCCAAACTATGCATATCTATGTACCAACCGCGGAGCACTCGGCATCTGCGTAACACCTCTCGTATGTTCAAGAGCCGGTGCATTCGATCCATCGCTGATATTTCCACTCTGTAGTTGCGTTCCTCTCTGTCTTCTTCTCCTCTTCCTAATACAAGAAAATATCACGCAAAGCACCAAGATCAGGATAACTCCACCAACAGAAGACGCAGTCGCGATGACAGCTGTTCTGTTCCTATCGAACCAACTTCCTCCTGATCCTCCTCCTCTGCTACCTGAATCTTCATCATCATCGCAGTTCTGTACGTCAACGGGACATTGACTTGAACTCCCGTCACACGTTTCTTCTGGATCGCAAGAGGCTGTGCTTTCGCGGCAGACTAAACCGCTTGAAGCAACTTGGCATTCGTCGGTACAGCATCCATCTGTCAGTGGATCGCATTCTGCGCCGCTGCGGAGTTGGCAGGTCGAAGGGTTGCAGCAGGAATCTTCGGGGCATCTTTCTTCACCACCGCAGTCGCAAGACTCGCCAGGCTCGACAATGCCGTTGCCGCATTGACTGTCATTGATATCGGGGACCTCGTCCTCACTAACAAGGCAGCTCGTATCAACGTGTTCTTCACCAATACCTGTGCAGATCGTGCCGATGGTACATGGTGAGAATTCTTCCAGTCCGGGAGAACTTTGCGGGTTCATAATGTACTGGTTTCTGGCGTCGCAGGTGGTCTCACTTCGAGGACAGCAGTCGTCGGAAGGTGAATATCCAGAGGTACCGCAATCGCCAGACGTACAGTCGTGAGAAGCTCCAAGGTTATGCGCTAGCTCATGCGCAAAGACCTGCCATTCCGAAGCTGTGCGGACAACAACATTTGCAGAAGCTGTTCCGCCGCGACTCCATGATGATCCTCGTGATCTATTACACAGACTTCCGATCCATGCAATTCCAACAGTAGAACCACTTCTGCAAGCCGTCAGAAGTGACCATACCGCGTTATCATCGCGTAATCTGCTCCTCCATTGCGTGAACAAGTTCAAACGGTCGTTGATATCGACGTTTGCCGTGCAGGGAAGGTTCCAAGGCATCGATCTCGGCGCATCAGTGGGACAAGACGAGTCGCTCATAGTCAAATTTTGGATTGCCAGGGCGATGTTGAAAGTGTCTTCGTACACTTGCGATGCAATGTTGACTTGAGAGATGATGTTATCTCGAGCATCTTGCATGTTATCGAATTCGGCGGTATATGAGCAGTCGGCTGCAATGCCTATCAAAGCGACTCTTCGAGAGTTTGGACATCCTTCTGTTGATCCGATCACATCTCTTGGGTCAAACCAATCGTTGACATCCTGTCGGGCCAGCAGAGGATGGTGGGTTTCCTGGTCATCAGAAGTCTGGCGGCGTCGATCATTGTACCTATGAGCCTGACAGGTCGGCTCATCTGAGGATGATCTTGGCGAAAGAGCTCCGTCACTTTCGTCCCTTGCTTGCTTCCATACTACCATTCGCTGAGATCGTTTTCTTAGTTGTCCATCTTGAATCTGTTGCGCCTGGCGATAATTCGAATCCAGTGAAATATGGTGATAAGTACCGTCATTTGTGAAGGTGCCCTCAATGACGTGTCGACCTTGGCGATATCGCACCATTACTCGTGCCCATCCTACTCTTCTTTGCGTCTGCTTCTCAATATCATTGACAAAAGCTACACCCTTGTATAACAGAGGACTTTGACTCTGAATATCAGTGATGACACCATGATTGTCTGTGGAGTTAATGTGCTGAACAGTAGTGAGACGCGATACAATATTTCTGGACGGCTGCAGGTTCAGTGTGATCCGCTGGCGTTCATATGGAACTTCAAATTCGACCTGGAATGAAGACGCAGAGTCGAGGGTATGTGGACTCTGAGAAAAGTCCAGTTTCTCAATGGTTGATGATCTATCAATGGTATCTTTAGCGACAGATAACGCTGAATGCATGTCAGTATTTCATCATCACGGCGCCAGCACTAACATACCTTGCACAGAATACAAAGAGCAAACCTGAGTAAAGATCAAGAAAAAGGTCAAGAGATTCATAGCTATCAGCTGTCCACAGATGTTCACCGTCACAGACCTTTCGAAACAGACATGTCGGAGTGGAATTTTGGAGAACCATATATGAAGATCTGGTGTCGGATTTAGCAGTTTCAGAGCGGCCTGGCCCCCATCTATGACACGGGGACTGTACGCGTTCTCTTGGCCAGTTAGCGAAGCCAAGACTTGGGTGCGTCTGGGCGGGTTCGGCTTCTTCCAAGGCAGCTGAGCCACTCTGGCCTCGTAATTAAGGTAGTGTGATTTCTTTGTTACACAAATTTTCGGAGTGCGGGTTGTGCGAGGTTCTTTTTACGGTTATCTCCATGGATATAAGTTTATGGGATATTGATTTGAGTGTTACTGTCTCAGCCTTGTAATGCTCTATTATACTGAAACCGTATCTACTAACTGATCATCGTTCTGTAACTCTTTGGCATTCATATCGTTTGGACTCATTAATGATACCATGATAGTCTCAGTTGCATCCTCATATTAAGCTTAAATGTTTGTGTGCGGGAAGCCCGGGCTCCGGACCCCGCCATGGGAGGATGACATCGGAGATGCTGACAAGGCGACGCCTCCTAAGTCCGAAAGGCGATAACCTTATCCACTCAGGGAGTTTCAATGACGCCTGAGCTGACGTATGCCATCTTGGCATTGAAATTGTCAGCATCACAAATAAGGCCGCGTGGGCATGACAGAAGCCACTTTCTGCGCTGGGATTAAGTGTCAAACACTTTTTAAGCTTAATCTCGCATTATTTATCGTTTCATTGGTGATTCAAAAGGATCATGTCAAGATGAGGCTTAGGGGCAGACCAAGCCACCAGGGCAGATAATCATAACGTTCAACAACAATGCAGCATCTCAAAGTCTGGATAAAGAATTAAAAGAAACAGCGGTGAAACCGGCAGAGAGGCAGCCAACCTACGACAGTAGCATCATATGCACGCTGCTGATGCGCTAAATTCTACAAGCTCAAAAAGCGTTACAAGCGTAGAAACGGCACCGCCCGGATGCATCAGGGTCTCTGCATCGAAGAATGCACCGAAGGAATCCACAAAACTCTATGACGCCGATGAAGTGCCTATGATCCGCGACTGGGTATTTGCACTGCCTGACTGGGCAATCGTCAAATAAGAGATGGCTTAGGGTGCTTGGCATAGTTTTGTCGTCATGTTTTGGTGGGAGATGTCTCGGCGGTCTGAGCGGACCAGGACGCTTTGTGTCATCAGTTTTCTTCTTGGACGCAGGATATGGTAAGGGTTTCGGATACTCGGATGTACGTAAGCATCATCAGCTGAGAATTTATTGTTCCTTCTTGCTCAATACCAATCATTATTGTACGCCAGACCTGGCATGGTCAGAGTGACCCCGGCCGATACCATCACGGATGGACCAGTAGCAGAGCAGGAATAACGGAGGGTGGGGCATAATTGCAAGCGCAAGAGATAAGATAAGATATCCAGTGACATCTACCTTACCCTGCATGTTCATTCAAATCAACTAATGCCTAATAACCCAACATGACTGGCATTGGACAGTGACTATCTATTTTGGAGACTGGGAACTGTATGAAAGAGATTTTACGCAGATGATAGCCAAGAAAGGAATGGGAACTGATTTTCTTCATAAACGTTGAGAGGAATATAATATGTATTAACAACAGGCTCAGTAGCTGGACAAGGCTACCCACCATCGACGCCAACCAAAAGTTTAAGGTGAGATAATGACTTGCGACAGAGGCCCGCTCATCTTTGCAGCCTTCTCAAATGCCTCCTCAAACCCCCCCAGGGAAAAATCACCAAGAGTTTGTATCGCACCAAGTTTGAGATAACCCGCCTCTAGTAGTTTGATCATGTTGCGCATATCATTCTTGGTGTACATCCACTTCCCCCTGACCGTAATGTCATTGAGCATGATAAACTGAGTCGCCAGCTTCAGTTCTTCATGAGCGCCCATCAAGCTCACCCGCCCACCGCGACGAAGCGACAGAATACAACTCTTGAAGTGAGTGCTGGTGATAGCCTTGCCTGGAGAGATATCGAAGAAAGCATCCGCCAGGCCATTCTTGGTCAGCTCTTTGACATCGGTCTCGACATTTCCTGTGTTCAGAACTGTTCTAATTCGTTCAGGGTCCAAAGCCTTCACCTTGTCCAGAGTTTCGTGGTTGCGACCGACGGCGATAACCTGAGCTCCCATAGCCAGAGCAGTGAGTACAGCAGCGCTCCCAAAAGTTCCAGCGGCAGGGCTAATAATGACTTTGTCACCAGATCTGATGGCTATATCTTGGAGCCCTCCAAATGGAACCGAGATGGTCCAAAGATAGGCCAAATCTGCCATAGAGTATCCAAGACCTCCCTCAGCTGGGTTACCCGTGAGTCGGTTCTCGTCTAACGGGAAACAATTCTCCAGAGGAACCTTGGCGTACTCCGCATAGGTGCCGTCTCGCCATTCACCTTCCATGAGCTTTCTACTCGCAGTGTCAAAGCCTGCGGATAGACCATGGAGGATGAGGGAGTTAGGGTTATCGCGCCCCTGAATAAAGCTGTCAAAGAAGACAAGCTGTTCAGGCTTTAGAGAAGTCGCATCAGGTCCGACAGCGGCAACGCGACCGATGGCGCTTGAACCCATGACGAAAGGCTCGGGGTAGGGATAACGCTTGCGGCCACTGTAAACTCGGTCTGCGTAGGTCAAGACCCCAGCCGACAGAACGCGGATCATCGCACTTCCAGGGCATGGTTGAGGAGTATCCTGGGTGACCACTGAGATATCATAGGGTTCTCGGGTGGAAAGAAGGACCAGTGCTCGGTGGGTCTTGGGAAGCGATGCGGTTGAAGTTGCCATGATGAGTTGAGTTATTTGTTGTCGAGTTGTATATAAGGTGCTTCAGGTTTTGTGTTTGAAGGAATGGTTTGGTCCACAGTATTTGTGCGAGACAGATACTTATATACATTTTTTTCTTTCCAGCCTCTAAAAGCAATCGTCCTTCAAACATGGTCGCCCATATGGTCAGCACCGGCTATGCTGCCACTCTCGAATCACCCTTCAGGCGCTGAAAATACTATCATATCAGAAGGATTCGACCACTGCCTACTAATCAGGTGTCAAGAAGCCGGGCCCGGGCTTAAAATCAGTCTACTGCCTGATTCATTCATACACGTTCCTCTCCCGGGGCTCCCGGACTTAACAGGATTTTAAGCCCGACGCCGTACAGCGCATAAGTTTTGTGTGCTTCGCTATACTGAGGTCTCTTTATTTCTCTGTTCAAGTTCTCCGTTAGTTGTTCCAAGTATTAATGGCCTCTAAAGCTTCGTCAGCTAACACCGGGCTCGAACGGTCTCCAATTCGTTCATGCAATGCATGCAAAAGCAAGAAGACTCGATGCGACAAGAAGACTCCATGTTCGTCATGCGCTTCTTCAGGCAGAATGTGCACTTACCCATCGATTGGACCACGCGTCAGGCGAACGAAGAAAACAATTATGGCTGAGATGGCCGGCCGTATTGCGAGTTTGGAGCACAACCTTGCCAAAGCAACTGCCCAGGGGAATATGTCCCGCAACACCCTCGAACCAAATACGATTGCGGATGAGCAAGTCTCACAAAAGGACTTACTAGTACATAAGGGCCCGACCAGCCAGTACCTCAATGAGATACTGGTAGCCCGAGTCGTCGGTGAAGTGAGTTCTACCAATACTGCATGATGCCAACGGCACTAACAGCTGTTAGGATGAAAGCATTGCAACTGCTCTGGCGACAACGCAGCACGAGCAAAGAGGATTCCCATATTCCCCCTTTGATGCAATGGGAATAATGTCTTCTCCCTGCTATTTTCAGCACCCCTCTGCATTTCACCCCGGGAAAGCTACCACAATCGAGCTTTGGAATATCTACCTCAACAACGTCGAAATTATCCTCGGACTGAAGTTGACGCACGTTCCTACTGATGAAGTCAGAGTTTACTCAGCTATAGATGACCCGGTCACTGCAAAGTTTGACGATCTTGCATTTTGCTATAGTATCTACTTTGCAGCGGCTGTATCACTTGAAGAGTCGACATCGCTCTTGGATAAAGCCACTGAGCTTCAGCGCTTCAAAATGGGCATCGAACAAGCCTTTGCTCATGGAGACTTTTTTAATCGGCCTACGTTGACTGGTTTACGAGCTCTAGCTATATACCTTGTGAGTTTGCTCCACCATTGTTCTTGTGCGTCAAGCCTAATCATATGGAACACAGTCAGCTATCCGTGTTCATAATCGAGGGAAGTCTGTTTGGATTCTCAATGGTCTCGTCATCCGAGTAGCTCAATCTCTCGGACTCCATAAGGATGGGACTAGAGTTGGCTTGTTACCCTTCGAGTCGGAGCTCCGTCGAAGACTTTGGTGGCATGTCATTACAAGAGATAGTCGGTCCGGCGAAGACTTCGGTTTGGAAGACCCCAATGACTTGATATCGACGTCCAACGTCAAGGTACCCCTAAATGTTAATGATGCTGATATCTTTCCTGAAATGGAGGAATTGCCAATAGAACGAACCGGATGGACGTGCATGACGTTCTCGCTAATCAATGTCGACTTGGCTAAGACAATGGAGAAGCTCAAAGCTGTCAATCCCTTAACATCAACACTCAGAAAAGAATGGAGAGACAATATCGTTAAAGAAGTGCATACCAAGATTAGGGCCAGACTAGAGAATTGCAACCCAGTAACACCGCACCAACGACTTACGGTTCACTGCACAGATTATCTGCTACGAAAGCTCGACTTCGTCACGAAGCAACAGTGGGACTTACTGCAGAAGAACTCCAATGAATCAGTTTTGAACGAGCAAACACTCGTAGCTGCGTTGAGCATATTGGAAGCTAGAACATCTGGCGATGATCCTTTTCTAGCGCAGTTCTCGTGGGCTAAGAAGGTTCATCCGCAGTATCATGTCACGTTGTATGCTCTGTGGTATTTGTGCAATGAGCCGCAAGGCCCACACGTCAAGCGTGCATGGCGGGCGATAGATGGCATCTTCGAACAGGAGATGGCACATGACTTTATTGGTTGTACTGGGGCTAAGCCAGCTGTTCTGAAGGCGCTGAGGACTAAGGCTGAAACACTGCGGAAGAACCTGGACGCACCAACTGCAAGAACTGGATATAACATAGAACCCACTGCACCGGCTGAGCTAGAGGCGATGGAGGATCCTTTGAAGTTCATTGAATGCTTCAACTTCGATCACGATATTTTTGAAGATGGAATTCCATGGTCCTCATGGACTTCACTCCTTCAGGGGCTTTAGTTGGATAAACCGTTATTTCGATAAGGCGACAGAGGCCTTGCTTCTAACCTACCAGCCGTATCTGAATAGGTGATAGAGCAATAATAATTACATGATATTTCGGAACTTGAAACAATGTTACAGTGCGAATGGCTATAGTAAACTCATCCCGGACTGTGACCGTCGCGGCATTGTAGAGCCTCTTCCTTAATTCCGAAACCCGTAAACCCGACACCTTATCTTATAAGGCGATGAATATTAAATGCACCAGAATATTCTTAGATCTTGCTGCATATAAGTTTGCATATCGGAAAAGATGACGACTATTTTGGTAACCGGTGCAAATCGCGGGATTGGTTATGCCATTGTGCAAGCCATCGCTACTCGTCTCCCTTCATCCACCATCGTCCTAGGGTGTCGCAGAAAGGACGCAGCACAAGAGGCGATTGAATCTCTTATTGACAGTGGAATCAAGGTTCAACTCGGCTATATCGAGTTGGATATTGAGAATGATGCCTCCATCGAAGCAGCCGTGGTATCGCTGGAGCGAGAATATGGGAAGTTGGACGGTATGTATTCTGAGCATCGATTGAGCCCGAGAACTGACAACGATAGTTTTGATCAACAACGCTGGCAAGGTTGAGCGAAGAATATCAGAGGATTTGGCGGATATCCGAGCAGCATCCAATGCTTGCTACAATAATCTCATCACAAGCAACGCTGTTGTCACATATGCCTTTGGTAAACTTCTAAGAAAGAGCTCCGGCCCAAGGGTCATCATGATCTCGAGTGCTCGCGGCAGTATGGCCAGAACAAACAACAAAGAGGTGTGTGACCCCAGAGACATCATGTACAAATACTCATCATTGCTAGCTCCCTCCTGTTGCCAACATTGACTACTGCGTGTCCAAAGCGGGCCTTAACATGCTCATGTTGCACTTGCAAGTCACCGAGAACCACAGCGAGAATGGAACCAAGATTACGTTTTGGGCTGTAAGTCCAGGGCATTGCAAGACGACTTTTAATGGCTATAGGGGCAGGAAAGATCCTCTGGAGGGAGCTGAGGCAGTGGTGAGGTTGCTCGAAACGACCGAGGGGGACATTACACCTGGGACATTTTGGGAGTATGAGAATGGTAGCTTTCAGCAAGTTCCTTGGTAACTTTACTTGAATAGTTGACAGAAAGATATTGGGACGGCACAAGAATACTATTATTTAAGTCTATTTAATTCAACGGTATCATGATGGCTCCAGACTGTTGAGGAACCCAATGAGCCAATCACCCCCAAATTTCACGTCAATCTCATGAGCACGTCTCGTCTTCATAGTTTCGACTGCTTCAGCACAGATATTCTCTAGCACTTGCGTCTTTCGCGAGGGCAACTCCTTGGCAACTTCTCCAAACCACGTGAGAGCTCTCTCGATGAGATTGCTATCCCGCTCAAAGTCCGCGTGCTGGAGATCATGTAGGTTGTTAGCAGTCAGGAGTACCATTGAAGAAATGTAGGTACAAGTCGAGACCCTACACATGTTAGTGCTGATAAAATGTCGTAGCGTGGGAGGTCTTACCATTTCAACCAGCAATATCTCGGAACAACATACTCAAATAGAATCATGAAGTCTCGCGCTTGTCCTACCAATGCGTTCCAATCGCTTGGTAGTTGTAGTGCCCCGACTCCTCTGCCATGATCACGTAAGACGCCGATCCATTGCTCATCCCAAGCATGTGCTCGTGTTATAAGCATCAGGCATAGAAGGCTGTTTGTATGGAGAATGCAGAAGAAAGCAGCGATTGAAGGGTTGTTACTCGTAGTTGTGATGACTTCAGCAGCGCCGAAGTCTGTCGGAATTGAGGTTTTCCAGTTAATAAGCGACAGGACGATGTTCTCTCTCTTCAGCCTACGTTCTTCGGGTGACCTTTTCCACGCTCTTGCTGAGTATAGGTGGTCGTAAATATCACCCTGTATGCTAGCAAGCTGCACCCGGGCCAGGAAATAGTCCATTCTTGAACTGCCATCAACGGTAGTGACAACACCAGCACTAGAATTACTGTCATCATCCCGCGTCACTGACATAGGGAAATCGAGGTCGATGTCCTCATCAAGTTGTATAGATGGCTGTTGGGCACGAAGACTCAAATCCTTGTCAAGGATGTAAGCCAGCCAGAAGACACGGGCATGCTGTTGTCGCTCAGCAGCATCCAGATGTGCAGAACAGGCACGGTTATGCAAGCCCATTTTATGTATGAGGCGCATCGCTGCTGATATAATGACCAAACCTGGTGTGGAGTCGTGTCCAGTTTGTAGTAGCATAGCCATTCCGATTAATGTCTGAATATTAAGAAGCTGAGTCTGGCTTAGCGTTATAGCCCATAAGACTGATTGCGCCTGGCTCAGATAGCTCTCCGTAGTACCATACGGAGAGCCAATGCTATTGTTCTTGGGCATTTGTTGCAGTGCCATGGCAAGTACGACATTGATCGCAGCCCAAGCGACTGGGTCGCGCTGTTTCGGTTCAAGAGCGTAGGTTTCTCCAACGAGTCGCAGAAGAGTATCGGGATGGAATAGTGGTAGTACTGAATTGATAGTATTGAGATATATGCCCATCATGTGCATAGTCTGTTGCAGTGGGGGCAGCTTCAAGGAGTGGCGTATCTTTCTAACCTGAGCGAGGTCATCTTCGAAGTCTATTTGGGGCGATGGCGCTGACACAACTGGTTCAATCTCTGTTGCTTGTTTGTACTGAGCCTACGGCTTGAAATTAGCTTCTGTTCACCACATGAGTCCAAAGCAGTACCAGTTGCTGTTGTAGCTCCTGCATCTGCGCTTGCAGGCTCCGGATCTCATCCTCCTTTTGGGACTCATCATCTTGCAGAGCTTTAGGTTTCCACTTTCGACTGCGAGCAGTGTGTGTACAATTGGTCTTGTAATTGACACAATTTGAGCATTTGGGTTGCAGTCCATCACATTTGATCTTTCGTGTATAGCAGAGGTCACAGGCCTGATTGTCTGTTAGCAAGCCATGTCCATAAATTCGCTCAGTACTACCTTTCTTGGTCGGTTACTGGCTTGCATGTCGGATTATCCGTAGAATTTATTCAATCCTGGAATGATAGAGAGCAGGTTCAAGGTGCTGACAATGCTTCCATGGAGGGAGGTTATAGTGGTTCAGCCACTTCCGCGGAAGCGGAGTTGGCTGACAAAGCACATATTTCTAAGAACAAACTTTCCAACGACTCCATTCTTTGTGCGACTATGCCATTTTCGGCTTCCATGGAGGTCTCATTCCCCATTATTTCCTGCTAGAGCTGATGTGTAATACCTTCCATGGCGACGATGCTGTAGGTTGAATGATTCATATGGCGCTCGAACAAGGAATTCTCGGCGAAGAAGCGCAACTTCATATGAACGGATATTCCTATAAAGTCCTCATATCACCATCATGTACATATCTTTACAACTTCACCAATAGTCAGTCTCATTCGGCAATCGATCTTCTTTACAAATTATTACCGATAATCATGGATGACTTTGTTTCCTTCACAAAAGTTTGGCATAATAAGCCATACCCGTCTATCGACCCAACTCGCCCCGAGCTCAGTGCAGCCGGTAAATTTGTCGCGATTACCGGTGGTGGTACAGGCATTGGCAAGTCAATTGCTATTGCCTTTGCACAAGCCGGAGCATCAACGGTCGCCATCCTCGGAAGACGTCTTGATAGACTTGAGACCGCTGCAGCCGAGATCGCAGAAGCCAGCGGAGGCAAATCGAATGTCGTCTTCGAAGCTTCCGACATCAGCAAGCGTAGCAACTTAGATGCTGCAGTTACCAATCTGGTCAAGAAAGCGGATGGCGCCAAGATCGATATCCTGATTAGCAATGCCGGCGTTTCTCCCGATACAGGAGCAGTCGTTGGTTTTGATGAAGCTGAATTCCGACGTGGCATCGAACTCAATGTCATTGGCGCCTTCAACACCCTCCAATCCTTTGGACCTTTTCTAACCAGCAATGCCTATGTCTTTAACACATCAACCGGAATGGTGCACCTGAAGCCTATCGCTCAAGGCTGGGCATATACTGCCGCCAAAGCCGCCGTCCTCAAGATGTTCGAGTACCTGCAGGACGATAATCCCGAATGGCACGTTGTCCAGATTCAACCTGGAGTCATTCGTACTGAGTTGAATGAGAGGTTTGATATTGTCGGGCAGGATGATCGTAAGTCACCTTGAACCTTTTGTGGATTACTAGCTGACTGATTATATGTAGCTGCGCTTGCAGCTCAATTCTATGTTTGGCTTGCGTCCCCAGAGGCCGAGTTTCTTAAGGGCAAGTTTGTCTGGGCGAACTGGGATGTCGATGAGCTGAAGGATCGGGCTGATGAGATAAAAAATTCTCTTCTTTTCAAGCTCATTCTCAACGGTGTACCCATGTGAGGGGCAAATATTTCACCAAGTGTAACAACTTCCTTATCCAAGGACACACAGTCGATCTTTGTCTTTCTTCACATAGATTCAATCAAGATCATACGACCGCTAAAACAAATCACTCTCTTTATTCTGTGTATCTTTCGTGAAAGGGTATCTATGTATGTAAGGACTCTCTTAAACTCGTCCGGAGATTTATTAGCGAGCTTCGGCCTTTGCCATGAAACTTGCACGACCTGTTGATTCATCAAAGACATTGTAACCAATATCCGCAGCATTTGGCGGTGTGTATACTGATTCATGTCAGTTGGCAGTTCAACGTGAAGTCGGAGAAGAAGTCGGAGAAGTTTCAGGACTTACTATGCAAAGAGACGGCCACTTGGGTAGGGTGAGGATTATGCACTCGGTGAAGACCAATGTCATCCGATATATAGGTAACTTGATCGGCTTTGTGGGTATTGGCACTCCTGATTGACAGAGGGCGGTCTTCACAACCCTTCTCAGGCATGTCATAGATGGTTTCTGTCAACTCGCCTGCCAAGACTTTGAGGATGCAGTGGGCATTGGCGTGGTCGTGAATTGGTGATCCCTTTCCTGGGTTCCAGACTAATAGGAGCTTTGCAAGAGTCAGTATTGCAGGTGGCAACGGTTTAGAGATACTTGCGATATTGGCTTTGTGGTTGATGTTCACAATCGCATTGCGTGTGTAGTTCTTTTCTGGACAGTTGTGATAATAGCGTGCCCAGTCATTGGGATTCGATGTGTATTTCTTCGCTAGGGAGATGAGATAGTCCTCGTCGATGTCATCGCAGCCAATACCACCCTCCTCTCCCAAATGAGATTTCACATCGCGGATGAAATCATCTAGGGAATAAACATCAAGCTCTTCAAAGTTGTTGTAAGACAACGGCTGGTGAGATGATTGGCATGGTGTAAGCGGTAGAGGCGCGAAACGTGTTGATACTGCAGCCATTGTGATGAAGTTCCAGAATTTTGTAAAATAAAGAATAATTCAGATAGTGATCCTCTCCTTAAAAGTTCAGAAATGATAAATCGGTGCTGGTCAATCGTAAGTCTGTTTGGGTGATGTTATCAAGGTGCTATCTATAATAGAGCCGCATCTTCAATCGCCGAACCGTTACAATTGTCTTCGGGGATTCAAGCGCTGCATTGATTGGCTCATGGCCGAGACTCCAGATAACGGGCATGTCCGCTAGCTATCTTGATCGGCGATTGAAGTCCCTGCACAAAAATAGAAACATTCAAGTCAATCACCTGTTGAACCAAGACCCCTCGGGATTGAACAAAGGAGATATGTTGCTATCGTTGAAGTGCAATCATCAAGAATTTAATACTATCTTAACTTTGACTTCTCATGAAGTCGATGTAGAATGATGAATGGGAAAGTGAACAATGGGATTCTCGGCTTGAGATTGTAGATCATGTGGATATCTTCGGCTTATCGGTTGTTATCGACTGGCCAAGACGTGGCCTGATATCAGCTTATCATTGCATTGACCACTCACAAACTCGAGTCAGATCATGCAGTCTCCACTCAGCATTCTTCAACTTCGTGTTTGCTTCTGCCATTGAGATAGCATGATACATATACATATTCGTTCAAACAATCATTCGTCCAATCTTCATTTTGACCGCTGAGAATAGGATCATATGCTTGGGGTGATCTGACGATTCTACATGAGGCTCATGCCTTGATTGCGCGATCTGTCCTGATCAAACCCTGCATATCTTCAATCGCCGACTCATCCGAA